>JAZHPH010000600.1:0-35029 GCA_037356405.1 Nasonia oneida | reverse complement strand
TTTTTTTTTTTTTTTTTGATCGTCACAATAATGTTAAAGAAAGCGACGTGCATAAGGATTTGCAGCGGTTTTTTTATTCATATTACAAATGAAATTAAATATTAACAAAAAAAAAAAGAAATTTACTTTTGTCGATAAAAATTGCACACATTTAAAGGATTAAGAAAATTCAAATTTACAAACTTACATAACCATTATTTACAAACATCAAAAATATAAATTTACAAACTTACATAATAAATATTTACAAAAATTAAAAGTAATAAAAAAATTTTAATTTACGAACTTACATTAACCGTTTCCTTTTCTCATCTTGCCTATGATCCAGTATAGGCATCGGTGCATAGACTGGACGTTTGCGGTTTTTTTCTTAAGAACGTCCAGATTCACACATCTGGAGGATTTCTCTTGCAAGCTGTAAATTTGTTACCGGCTGCTTCGGTACAATGAACGGCTCCTTTTTTGAAGCTCTAACTTGCCTGGAGATGTCTTCTTGAATCTGCGTCGGTGGTTGTACGTTAGATATTCCATATCCAGTTTCTTGAACGTCCGGAGCTGCTGGCCAATGTGGATGATGGTCCCATATTTCATCCTGGATCTTCGGAGCTGGACGGTCCGAAGATCCAAGTTCAAATAAACTTGTCAGCCGTTCCTTGCGCTGAATCTCCGAGGTTGGAGCTTGGTATGTAGACTTCTCGCGTTGTCAATCTGTAGTCCTCCGGAGCTGCTTCTTCTTCCTATATTTTTTCAATTTTGGTGCGGGGATCGGTAGATACGGATCGTCGTCCTCCGAATCCTCGCCAAACAAATCAGCGATCTTTTTGAAGATTCGCTCGTCCCTCAATCGCCGTGACAAAACTACGTCTGCGCCTGCCATCTTGTCTATGCGATTGTGTGTCTTGGACTATCGTTTCATCAACACTGACTGAAAATGTTCGTACCGATCCTTTCATATGGTTGAAGCAGCTGTGAGTAGGTTAGGGTAGTCTAATCAAGAAGGTTGGGATAGGATGAAATTCGTTGAAAAGAGTAGGGGTGGGTAGACCTCATTAAGATTGTTAGGTATGGATCAGACGTTGTAGAGGGCAGAGTGTAAAGTTTCCGGAAATTTCTGTATGGAATAACGGCACCACAGGACTAAGAAAAATTGTTAATTTTATCCTTACTTGGATAAGTATCATATTATTAGGACATGAAGGTTACACGGGCGGAGAATATGTATGCACAACAGAGATATTAAGTTTTAATTTTTCATTCTTATTATACTCAAAACTAGAAATGTATTATATTATATAATAGTATATTGTGTACCAAGGGCACACAGTGTGAAACATTTTTTTTGTATTAAAACCTAATATCTCACGATTGAGTGAACGGAATTTGATGAAATTTGGTTAGAGCATAGTTTGAGTTATGTGGAATAAGAGAAAAATATTGGGAAGGCCCACAATAGTTTTCGGGGGCCCCAAAATTCAAGGATAAAAGGCCCATTTCGCGATTTTAACGATAAAATCTTTGCCTTTTTCAATATTTATAATATTTTTTGGAAAAAAACTATGCGACTTCCAAATTTTTGTCTACTGAACTTAAATCTATCAATAAAAGTTGTCTTAGCTTTTTTAATTTTCAAGTTTTTTTTTTGGTAAAAAAATACACGATTTATCATATTGAAGTGGATTTTCTTGAAACTCGCCGATATTTAAAGGTTCGCTGATGAACACACACATACACACACAAAGTATGCAGATATTCAAATATTGTTGATAAATTCATTAAACTGTAATGGGGTAAGACTTGACGATGAGAGGAAACATCGTCTTTTTTTCCTGTTCTAATTACCGGTTGTGTTATTGGATGGTATTTTCAATATACTGACTATGCTTTATAGAAGATTCGTATTCTTATGAAATAGATCAATTTTTCAGATTCGTCAATTGCATAATCTAAATAAAACTACTCAGTTTCATTCAAATACTTTTATTGATCTGCTGTAGCAAAAAATAATGTTTAATTTGAATGATCATTGATTTGTGTATAAAAGATTTTAGGGATTGTAATGATAATAACATATAAAATTTATAAGTTAATAATACGATTAAAAAATAATAATCAACGGGACCTTTCTCGCAGAGCATTATTCCAGCTAAGGAAACAGACTAACCCTGGTAGAAATGTCAACGGTTCAATGGCTTAGCAATGGCTTATTTAACCAATAACACCAATGAACCGTTTAAAAAACCGCTAAATAACCGCTTACTGTAATAGAAGCTTATGCACAGCTCCTTGCAGTTAATTTGCTTAAATTCAGTTTACTAGCCATACGTATACAATTGTCAGGTTAAAACTTTTATTAATAAATATAAATTTATATGATTGATTATAATTGAAAAAAGGTTAGGAAATGCAAAGGACATGTAGCAATTTATAGATAATATATTTAAGTTGTATCTAGATAGGTTAAGAGGTTAGGGTAATCACCAGCTAAATAAATCAATTTAATTTTATTAATATTTCAATTTTTTACATATAATATAGTCCTATTCTACTATTTGAACAAGGTTTGTATGATACGCATGCACTGCACTTCATTTCACTTGACCGTACCAAGTCATGAACGGTTATTTCATAATGTCATGCTGTCTGAGCAAATAAAATAAATATAAATTGTTTGTATTAGTAAACTAAATAATTCAAAATGCCTTGTTCAACAAGATTAAACTAAAAAAGAACCCATTCAAACATTCATTGTGGTTTTGAGTACATAAGATAAGAATTTCACATTTTTCTTGGCATCGGTGATTTTTGACCAAAATCTCAAATCAGTCAATTAAAGTAATAATGAAATAAAGATTGCTTAAACGTATTAATCAGCTTTTTCATGGATTCAAAGATGATGAAATGAGTATCTCATTAGTTCATAAAAATATCCTAGATTCTATTACAAAGAAACTTGACAAAGAATCAAGAAACAAATCTGATATTCGACAAGAAACCAGTACGAAGAACGATAATATCTCCTCAAAATGAGATTTGTAAGGATAATGATGAAGCGCTTGACAACATTTCACATCAGAATTTAACACCAATAGTGAACAAAAATAAAATCGAGCATCGTATGAAAAAGAAACATAGAAGATCAGGTGAGTTTTCATAGCATTTTTAAGTTGCAATGATTATTCAAAATAATAATTTTAAAATTCTATATTTTGTAGTTAATCTGGACACAAAAATATCTGGGTCTGTCATCGACTTCTTTCGACAAAAAGGTAAAATATTAAATGTAGTTGAATATTTTTAAATCTTAAAAAATCAATTTAAAAATAATTACAGATACAAATAACCAGCTTCAGTTATTGAAGAAATTAATCATTTTGAATCTGATTTCGCGTAACAATGCCGCTTTAAAGAGGTATATGAGTGCACTAAGCAAAGTGTCTCGTGAAACTAAACAAATCATTTTGGAATATATCTATGATGTGGATGGTGTGGAAGAATATCAGTATACACTATTGGATTTTTTAGCTTGTAAAAGATATTTGATCAAGCAAAAAGTACAGGAAATGAATCGTTTACTAAAGTCAAAAAAACTAAATCTTGAAAAGGAACTTGAGAGTACCAACTTTTTTTGCGATTCAGAACCAAAATTTTATGAAGGTATTTTTACAAAGCAAACATTAATTAACCTTGCCATAATTAATATTATTATTTCTATTCAATTAATATTTTTCATTTTAAGTGTATGTATCTATTACCTTTACAACTCCACTATTTTATAATACCTATACTATTTCACATAGTATTACATTATTTTTAAAATACTCTTTATAATACAAATAAACAAAACTTGAATATTTTGTGTACTTTGCAGTTCTTAAAAAAGTCAGCAACATATAGATGGCAGTTTATAAATATCATATTTGCAATATAATAAAAGGTAATTTACATTATAATATGTTATTGGAAATATATTTTAGAAATCACTATTTTTTTACATTTTAGTTTTTTTGTAGGTGAAAAAAAAAATAAGCATTTTATTTGCTGTTGAAGATGTCAAAAATCCTTGTCCATATACAGACTATTGGTTAACAGCATAAAGTGAACCGGCTTTTGGTCGGTATCGTATGCTTGCTAATCACGAAAGTTTATAATTTGTTATATGTGTTACGCCGTCAAGTTTACTTTTATAAACTCATTAAAACTGAATAAAAAGCTGTATAAAATGTAATATTTGCTATTCATTTATTTCTAAGCCAAAAGTAAATATCTTTCTTACTTATTTTGCATATAGCAAAATTTATTTTGCAACTTAAAAACCCAAAATTTTTTTATATATAATATAGTATCACTTGTGATATATATCTTGAATTTGAAATGTAATCTATTGAGAAGCTAAAAGTATGTTAAGAATAACATTTCATCTTTATATTTTAAAATCATACGTGCATCGCAAACAGAGGTTATCACTTATTGAATATCATTATTTATATGGAAAGTGTATGCGCGTCAAAGCGTTGGTCGTATACGTGAATCGTATGTAATAGAGCTATAGTGATCAACAATTATTATTTCTTGATAATTATATAATGATTTTTCATCGATGCAGATTTCGTGAAACACATAAATTCGTAAAATTGATTCAAGCTGATCTGATTATATGAGTGATGAGCATACTCGGTCTTAAATGTATGAAATATTAACTTCAATGAAATTTGATGATTTCTCAATGATTTAGATTGCTTCTCACTAAAGATTCACACATAGTAGACAAATAGAAAAGTGTCAAAGTACGGTCATTACATTTAAAACGCAATCCGTGGAAAATAGAACTCTGATCTACTATTACTACTGTCTTGCGTAAAATAACCCGACCGACATCTTACTAAATGTATGATAAGTATCCTGTAATGACTTGTAATGAATTTTTATCGATTTAGTACGAGGAATTTTGCTGATTGTCATTAGCGTGCCATCCAAAAAGTTCATATGAATGGTTCGGGTTATCTGTTTTTATTATAGTGATCGATAATATTTTATTGTACAGTAATATTACTGCCTTTCAAGTACTAAATGTATGCAATGTTAATTGCAATCGAATTTGATGATTTCTCATTGGTTTAGATTTCTTCTCACTATAAATATTTACATATAAGTAGACAAAGAACATATATAGTATCAGTATCAAAGTACGGACATGACACTTGAAATGCAATGCATGGAAAACTGAGCTTTGATCTTTCTTCCGTAAAATAGCACGACCGATCTTACTAAATGTATGATAAATATACTGTAATAATTTGTAATGAATTTTCATCGATTTAGTACGAGGATTTTTGCCGATTGTCATTAGCGTACCGTCCAAAAAGTTCATATGTATGGTTCGGGCTATCTGTTTTTATTATGTGATCGATAATGTTTTATTGTACAGTAATATTACTGTCTTTTAAGTACTAAATGTATGATATGTTAACTGCATTGAAATTTGATGATTTCTCATTGATTTAGATTACTTCTCACTAAATATTTATATATAGTATAGAGTACGGGCATGACATTTGAAACTTGAATCCGTGGAAAATAGAGCTGTGGTCTTGAACTGTCTTGCGTAAAAATAACACAACCTATATCTCACTAAATGTATGGTATGTATGCTGTAATGACTTGTAATACATTTTCATCGATTTAGCACGTGGTTTTTTTTGCCGATAATTTTTATTAGTAAGTAACGATATTTTATTGTATGTACAGCAATATTATTGCCTTTCAAGTACTAAATCTATGAAATATTTACTACAATCAAATGTGATGATTGTCCATTTGTTTTGATATTTTCTTATTTTTACTGAATATTTACATAATAGTATATGTATAAATAGATTAGTGTCAAAAAACAGGTATATTTTATATGCTATTTATGGCTAACACTGATGGATTATTGTTTTTTTTTAATACTACTAATCATTAAATGTGTAACAACTGTGCTGCGACGAGTTGCGAGGCTCTCTCATCTTTGTAGATTTCTTCTTAATGAGCACAGCCAGATTTAAATAATTTTTACACTTCTTTCAAAAAATCAAAGGCTTTATGCAAATCTGTAAAACAATATCATTAAACAATAATTTATTTTATTAGTATAATAAGTAACAAGTGATTGTCAAAAATATGCATTTAAGGGTATAAAATTGTAGAACAAGTTTTTAAACTTCGCGCCAATGCGCGTCACTACCGCGCATGTCACGCGTATTCAATATTTTCTGGTCGGTGATACTCAAGCAATATTTTATTTATTATTTAAATAAATAAGAGTGTGCCGTTAAAATAAGTTGTAGTGCAGTTACAATTGACCTTTGTGCAGTTTATTGGCACTTGGTGCAGTTTCGAAAACGCAGTATTTATGGAGATATCGAAATCCCAGTATGTGAAAAATATGCCAATTTGTTTTTGATTTTTTATTACAAATTGGGAAGTGTGCAATTACAACTAATAGTACCAGCGTAATGTGCTAATGAAAATACATCGATTGGTATTTTTTTTATTAACAAATTCGAAAACTTGCAGGCTGGGGTGGGGTAGGTGCTCGATGATACGTCATCAACATTGGGTGCGTTAATGCAGAAGTCTTGCAATCAAAAACACAATAATACACCCTACGTACAGTTTTGTGAGATGAAAATTGCACACCCCTATCATCTGGCCTATCGTCACTTATCTTACCACCTTACTCCATTTCCTGTCAGTTTAGTTATTCAATAATAATTAAAAAAAAACGAATCCGTCCCATACAAATCGTGCACTGTTATCACGTCTACGGCCGCCATGTTGATGACGTATGATCGAGCAGACGCTCCTGGTTATATTGCCAATAGCGCGACAGCTCAAGTGCGTTGGACAAAGCGACACCGGCCCCAAAGAACTATACACGAAATCTCACTATGCAGTCAATCCCTGGATCGTTTCACAATATATCTTCACTCCTAACGAAAAGTAGTACATTTCAGATTTGCCACAAAAACTAGTACTTTTCATTTTTGCCGCAAAGACTAGTTACATTTCAGATCTTTTCCACATGAAAATATCCAATTGTTTTGAAGAAAAACAAATAGTTGTTTTGGTTAAAACTAATAAAATTGCAATATTTCATAAAGATGCCAAACATTTTTAAAAAAATTTCATAATTTAAAAAGTTGTTATGAGATTAAATATTATTATTTGTTTTAAATTAAAGTTGAATACAAAATATTATTACATTTTTTTGTAAATGTTAGTAATTTTGCACGGATAAAAACTTACCAAAGAACATTTTTACAATACCATTATATTAAGATAGACTGCTGTGTAATCCAGTCCACTGTTTCACCCAGTCAGACATACTGATTTATACAGATAATGAAGATATTTGTACAATTATTTATCTCATGCTTTTTTTTATTTATCAACAATCTCTTACAAAATATGGTTCTTCAGATAGTCTAGAAATTATTAAACGTTAAAAATGTTTTACATTCTTCTTATCTGAAATGAAAATAATAAAATAATAATACGCGCTCGTAAAATTTGTGCGTAGCCGAGAAAAACCCAAGCGTCTGGGGAAATTGTGAGTGACAATCTGACGCCTTGAACTTTTTTGTGCTGCGTAGCAGAATACGAGGCTGTGCAAAGTGAATTTAAAATTTTAAAAACAGAATATTTATAATAAAATAGACAGAAAATCAAATTCATATAAAATATGGACAGTTGAAATATAATAGGCAGCAACTGTGCATATTTTATTTATATTGAAGATGTAGAACTCGTATTCGTGGCGTAGAAATAAATTTTTACTCGTGCAGATTTTACGATTTGTTTTTAGTTTAAATAGATAGTTTATAAAACGAAAACTAGTTAGAAATAGCAGTTAGGTTATAATAATAATATTAAGTTTAAATAATAATAAAACATTGTTATGATGTTTTGAAATTTTAAAATATTAAGTTATAATAAGTTTAAATTGATTGCAATAGTAAAATAAAATCATAGTTGATAATTATTATATTATATAAGCAAAAAATGTAAAATTTACAAATTATTATAAAATAACAAAGAGAAAAGTTGAAAATGGTACAGGGAGGGCCATCTAGTGGGAAATCGGCAAGGCTAGGCAAATAGCGTGGGTGGGACCGAAGGTGGAGCGGAAGAAGATCGGAAGAGGCAGTAGCTAAGCGAAAAGGGGCGACGCCATAGGTCGATGACCGATGAAGAGGGCGCTGATGCAAACCCAAAGGGATGAGCCTGTGGGAAAAATCGGGTCGGAAAGGGAAAAGATGCGATGCGGGGGTGAAGGTAGGAAAAGCGTGCGGAGAAAAGTTTAGTCTGGTCGAGGAGTTCAGCCAAGGTGGCTGCATCCAAGTAACTTCTAAGTTTTAAATTTTGTATTTTTTAAGCCGTGGTGGCTGAAGTGTTGTCAAATATTTCGAAGGTTCTCAAAATATACTTTTTTTCAAACATTCAACTGTTGGAGTTTCGTTAACTTATTAATGAAACAAGCCTTATTTTTACTATAAATAAAAATCATCAAGAAGGAAGGAAGAAATTTACGTCCTGGTAAACTTGAAATATCTACAAAAAGTAAGTAAACTAAAATACTTAGATATTTAAAGGTTTGGAAATTTGTAAAGTGAGCAGGCTTTGAACGCTGCCACTCATTTTACAAATATATTTTGGGAGAACTTGTCGAGTTGCCTGGAGGGTTGACTGGACTTCGCTTGTCGGAGGCCTTTTGACCTACAGTTCAACGAGACCTATTCGTTTGTTTGGGAAGGGTTTTGTATAAATTCACGCGGAATATTAAAATAAATAAGGGAGCGACTCCATCCCGAGTTCAGCGGAAGCTGACTCAAAACGGAGAATTTTACATTGTGCGCCGACGTTCGGACGTAACAATAATTCCTATTTAGTATTGTCTTTCTTCGCATCTATCATCATATAGATTATAGTCTTTTCCTTCTCCGCTAAGAAGTAGAACTCAGGTGGCAATTGATTCGAAAAACATAAAACTTTAGTGTTGCGAGTATAAATTAGTACATTACGGTACGTGCCCCAAATTTGGCGAATTTTATGCTGGGTGGACAGAATATCTTGGAGAATCTGGGCGGAATCTACTCCCAGTGGCGACGGCACTCGGCCAGAATCTGGTGGCGAGCCAAATAATAGTAAGGATTTTGAGGTTATACATTAATTGAAACGAGTTTTCTCCTGGAGTTTTGATAAAATTTAAAACATGATTAGTCGAAACTCTTTACTCGGGGATTTTCGAGGTCGCGGAACACGAATATCGTGACAGCAACGCTCCCCGAGGTACCTGGTGCCCGGGGTGGACGATATCAACGTCGTCTCCTAGAGTTTCACGGATAATTAATAATATATTTCGTCGAGACTTGCTGATTGGGGGTTTTCGAGGTCACTGAACACGAATGTAGTGACGGCAACGCTCCCCGAGGTACCTGGTGCCTAGGGTGGCCAGTAACAACGTCGGTCCCGAGAGTTTTACAGGAAATTAATAACATGATTTGTCGAAATTCGTTACTCGGGGGTTTTCGAGGTTGCTGAACACAAATATAGCAATGACAAGGTCCTTCGGGGTATCTGGTACCCAGGATAGACAGTATCAACGTCGTCTACTAGAATTATCTTAAGTAGACACCATATTCATGTTCCTACTAAAAATATACATGGTAAATCACATATCTAATCACATGTCTAATCACATGTTTTATTACGTGTTTTATTACATGTATAAACATATATTCTATCAAATATCAAATTGCAAATATAATCATATGGTAAATCATATGATTATTTCAAACCGATTTGATATATAATTTAAAACGTGATTATGCATATAATAAACTATGTAAAAAACATGTGATAAAACACGTAAAAATACATGTAATAAAACACGTGAATTACACTTGAAAAAACATGTGTAAAAATACGCAATTTTGCAAAATAACATGAATCCAAATATTAATAATATTTATTTTCTATTTTTCATCATTAAAAATTATAATTATCTTAAAAATTATTGTAATGAATATTAGATTGTTATAAAATATAATTGTGATAGTATAATAATAAAATAACGATTTTGTTCTATACTTCGTATACAGATTTATTTTACAAAACTTTTTTTCTTAATTGTAAATACCTTTGTACAAAATATTTATTTATAACATACTATACATTATTAAAAATTATTACTATGCATTACTAAAAATTATTTTTACTGACTACCTTCGAGATCTAAGAAAGAACAGCCTCCAGTAGCCGCTGGAAAGTTTTTTGAAACTACTATGGTCCTTGCATTTTTTAATTGGAATCCCGCACTGAGGTGAATAATTTAAATTAATTCTCTCTTGACAGTTGGTGAAATAAGACGTTTGTAGGTTATGTAATAAAATTCGTATTTCTAATTCGCATTTCTTAATTCTTGTACCAGGCGACCGATTCTCAATTAAATGCTTCACAACAAAGCCCATCACTTTTTTAAGAGAGGAGGATAGTCCCTCACCCCCATTTTTATCTGAAGACTTAGATATACAATTCAGATTTGTTTTCTTCGAAAATTGTGTCAAAATTATTTCAATTCTTTCCATTTCGGATTACAAGTTACGGTTATGAGTAATTAATGGTACAGTAATTTCTTATGGTACGGGAGGCACAGCACAATGGGTTTCGCCTGAGTGTTCGACCGGCACGTCCCCGTGCAGGGACCACAGCAGCTCACCTCCGTCGAACATACTAAGGTCCCGGTTGAAAACAAACATATGTTTTTATCAATATGTTAAAAACATGTACTTTTATCATATGTTTTTGTGGTTTCAATTTAAAATATGACCTATTTTTGGTGTTATCATCCGCATGGTACTACCATTTATGGTCACCAAATATAATAAATGTGTCGCTTTTAAGTTGTATTTTTGATTAACAATCAGAAGAGTTATTAGTATGTGTTTTTATTATATGTTTTTATCGTGTGATTTTATCATATGTTAAATTGAAACCACAAAAACATATGATAAAAGTACATATTTTTAACATATTGATAAAAACATGATTTTTTTCTACCAACGTTATGAATGAATCTGGTCTGCCACAGTTTTTTATAATAGCGAATACATCTTGATAATGTTGGATATACCTAGGACCTCCCATATATGTTGATGATCGATCTTTTTGTGTTTATGTAGCATAATTTCTTGTAGCATAATGTGAAGCAGTTTGTTATTTTATTTTATTGATGTGTTTTTGTTTCAAAGCGATTTTTTAATTCAGAAATTTCAGTTTTTTTTTGATGATTTTATCGAAAGAGTTTATAAAAGTAAATTAGTAAATATGTACCAAAAAATGAATAAATGTCCTGTCTTTTCACCGCGGATAATTTAGTTCGTATTTCTTTTCTCCAAAAAGTGAAATTTTTTAAAACCGTGTCATAACTTGATAACTACACTGTGGAACTTCTAAAAAAATCGCTACGGGAAATTGTCGAGCTGCTCGAAAAATTCGAGCAGTTTGAAAATTCGAGTAGCTCGAAAAACTCGATCGAGCAGATCGAAAAACTCGAGCAGCTCGAAAAATCCAAGTAGCTCGAAAAACTCGAATATTTCGAAAAACTCGGGAAATTTGAGCGCTATTGGGTTAAAAAAGGTTGTTCAGGTAAAAAGTTGTCTATGCTTGAAAATAGAAAAAATTATTGCCTATCAATTATGGCTGTTTTTTGACCTTTCTTCATTGCCATATATATAGCTGATAAAACCATTAAAATGTTGATCTAAAATTTGAAAGCAAAAATAGAAAAAAAGAGCTTTGATTTGAGGTTCAGATGGTTAAAATTGACCGTTCGGATCAAAAGTTTTAAGGATTTTAGAAATGGGAAAAATCGAAATATTTATGATTTTTTGCTGTTTTTAAATGTAGACAACTTTTTATGCAAGCAACCATTTTTAACCCACCGGGGCTCAAAGTACAGATCTTTTCTCATACTTTGGTCCTATAAATATATTTTTTCCGTTTGTGATCTCGGACATTAAGTACGTACAGTTGAGCAATGGTTAGTTTTCGTTCATTTTTTCCATGTTAAATTTCCATAAGAGAATTTAAACTGCCCGGAAAAAAATAAGTATTTCGAAATCTCGGGAATGCAAGGTTTTTCGTGTTCTGGATGGTCTAAGGAACCCAAAAAAGTTCTGTCCTCAAATTTGAATTTTGTTCGCTTAGACCCCCAAAAGTTACCGGTTTTCTGTGGTCTATTAGACATACTTCGAAATACCCCTGGTAGAAATTGGCCGATTTAAAATGGTGAAAAAGCTAGGAACTTGGTAGTTTTCTTTGTCAGTTCTAGTTACAAGATGTAACGCTTTTTATTCTAGTTCTTTGGCAGTTCTTAGATCGAGCTGTTTTTGAAAAGTAATGCCCAAGATAGTTGGTCAAATGACAACGTTTATTTGGCTCGGTTGGCTAAGGCTTTCCTTGTGCAGGGCTCGGGTTCGAGTCCCAGGTCACTCGAAATTTTTCGGATGCAAATCATTATTCTATATACTTTTATTAAAAAAAAAACTCGAATACAAGCCTGCTATAGTAATAATTTTCCAATTCTAAATCGATATTTACCACGTGCACCTGTGTCGTGTTATTTCACCAATTATCTTCGGAAGAAAATAGTTAAGAATATTCAATCTAAAAACTGCCAAAGAACTAGGATAAAAAGCGTTACATCTTGTAACAAAAACTGACAAAGAAAACTACCAAGTTCTGAGATTGACAACCTCAGAACTTCCAAATAACTTGGATACCGTTTCTACCAGAGACGGCACAGGAGAAATAAGTAAACTGTTGATTTTAAGAGCGTGGAAAGTTATTCTACAAGGCTCACCCCTTTCTTCCTACTTACGCTTATGACTATATAATAATATTTATGCAGACTTTATTTAGGCTTCCTGAGTCGATTTGGATGTGGTAAAATTCTCAAATATCTCTATACGCGAAATGCGAGCTAAAGCATTTTTATTTACATTTTCCCCAGTATGGATAATACGAGCATTTTCCAGTATGGATAACGCGAGATCCTTAAAAATGTAGAAAGTATTTACTTTTATAAAAAGTGAGTCTCGAATGTTCGTCGATAATTTAGTTGGGAAAGGATTTTAATGATCCAATGAACTAAACGTCGATTATATTTGTTTCTCTATACATTTCAGACGTCTTAGCATCTCTTTTCAAGCGATCGAAAGATTTATGAGGCATAGACATACGCGTTATCAAGGTAGATTAGTTAGATAGTAACTGACGAGAGCGTTAGCTTTTATGATAAAAGTATGAGTTGCGAGGGCACAATGGCTGCATCACGATTACAGAGGGCTGTTTTAGGAGCAAATCCATATGATATAGTATAACATTACGATAACACTTCTGTACAGCGTAATCAGGGCCTCACACCGCGCAAAAAAGTGCTACTTAGGTCACGAGTATCGAATAAAATTTTACAGCCAATGAGCTAAATTTATCCATACTGAGGGCAACTTTTTGCATACTCGTAAAATCAACATTTTACATTTATGCAGATAACTTTTTTGAGTCTTTCGAACTGCTCAAGTTTTTCGAGCTGCTCAAGTCTTTCGAGCTACTCGAGTCTTTCGAGTTGCTCAAGTTTTACGAACAGCTCGAAAAATTCGAATAACTTGACTCGAGTCGAGTCTTTCGAGCGGAAAACTCGACTTTTCGGGAACTCGCACAACCCTAATTTGAATATATTGTTTATGTCTATCAATAGGTTGAATATTAGACAATCTCTGAAAATTAACCGTAGATTGCTTATCAAAAATCGAGAAAAATTTTTAAATATTGTTGAATTGAAGTATATGATTATTATTTAATTGACTAAGAATTAGGATAATTTTCTTGATAATATGAAAATTTCACGTTGCTGACTAGATAATAATGAGATTTCATATTTCTCTATTTGTTTACCAAAATTTTAGCGTCTTCATTTTTATCATAATCAGTAATTGAATAATCAATATCACTTGACGGCAAAAATTTAGAAAAATTAAAGCATGGAAGGCAAAAATTAAAAAACTGAAATTATGAAATCAAACAATTTCTAAAACGAAAATGTTGAATTGAAATATTAGGAAATATAAAATAACAAGCGTTTAGAGTACTTTGTTTTAAATTAAAAATTTAACATTTATTTTTAACCGTCATAGTTTTTTAATATTTTCAGTTTCTAAATTTTACCTTGCATCATAAATCAATGCGTGATTTTCGTGTTCGGTGTTCAAAATCTTTATTATTCGAAATTTTTACTTCCACCCCTATAAGGAATTGACAGTAGGAAAAAAGATCTCAACAAGACTTGAATTTTATTATTATTGCAAACATATTTTAACCGAGCGACGGCAGGAGCGAGGTAAATCGCGCTATTGATATAATAAATGCCTTTATAGGTGTTACTATTTGGATAATAACACTGAACTCATGTTGTAAACTTTAAACTTTTAATTGTTTTCATAATTTGATTGAATCAAAAATTTTGTACATCTTGAAAAATTTACGCGAGTCGTGATGAGAGACTCGCTTGCCATCTGGCTCCAATTTAGAGGGCAAGTATTTTTATAGGGATGGAAAGTCTATTTTCATTAATCATTCATTGTTATATTGTTGAAAACATTACGAAGAGTTAAGAATGACAATAGTAATATAAATCAAATTTTTTAGGTGCCTCATTCGCTATAATAGCTTTATAATGTTATAATTTTAACTATATGTCTTTGGTTTTCATTTTAATTAATCTGAATTATTCATCTTAATTATTAAATGCATAGTAAATTTACTTATTACAATATAATATATATATACATACTCTAAATAAAAGTGTATTTATTAATTTTTAACAGTAATTCATTTATGCATCAGTATTACCTTATTATTTCGTTTCTCACTCATTAATTTTTGGGTGGTTTCCGGGCCTGATTATGTTAAACTTTGAGCAATATATTGTAAATACATTTAGGTGCGGAATTACTAACACAACGATTTTGGATTAGCACGGGAAGGTTCATCAGATGACTCTCTTAAAGTGAGTTTTTAAAAATAAATTTTTTTTTTGTACTATTTAATATTACTTAGTATGATCTAACTATAACAATGTGTCTTCTAGGTGAGCAAAATTCAAGGTACTCGGCCATATCTACCTGAAGAATACATATTTAAAGGGAATTTATCAACTAAAATCGATACATACAGTTATGGCATTGTTTTGTTTGAATTGGCTACTGGTCTGTCTGTTTATGACAAATCGAGGCCGACAAACAAAAAATTGAAAGAGTATGTGGACAGCTTTCAGGATAAAGATTTGCATTTATTCATGGATAAAATAGCAGGTGATAAGTACGTTGAAGTGTATAAATACTTATTGATGCTTGGGAAGTGGTGTTCTAATAAATTAGCGCAGCACAGACCAAAAATGTCAGCTGTGTATAATAAGTTAGAAAATTAAATTGTGATGTATTTCATTATTCGAGATCATTTTTAATTGATGATATTTTTTTGAATACAATATATCTGCATGCAATTGCTAAAACACTCTGCTTTTAATTTAATACATACATGATACTTGACGGTTTTTGTGTCTTGCCTTACACAAGTTTTTACATCGATGTATGTATTAAATTAAAAGCAGAGTGTTTTAGCAATTGCATGCAGATATATTGTATTAAAAAAAATATCATCAATTGAAAATGATCTCGAATAATGAAATATATGTGTGTGTATGTTTTTGGATTTTGAATTCTTTAATCTTCAAAGATAAGCGAAAAATGCTTAAAAATATGTAGTGATTTACCATAGCAAAAACTAATTGCTGTTAAAATTTCAAACAATGTTACGTCACTTTGTCACTAATTTAAAGAGTATCCTATCCTATCTACATCTTCTTCTACACTATATCAAAACAATAAAATGAGCAATTTTGTAAAAATTCACTAGAACTAGTGAATCATTCCGGAATGACAATTATTTCATGATAGATATGTGGCAAAAACATGAATATATTAAACTACCGCAAAAAAAGATAAAGTAATTGGATTTATTAGTTATATTTTTTAATGAAAAATGGTTTACAAAAAGTGACCGGGTCATGAAACATTTAACATAAATCAGCTATATTTACATACAGATATAAAATATTTATGTCATTTTTTTTGTAATTAATTACTAATAATGTATATGTATACATATACCATACAACATAGTAAGATTGGTCCAGATATGTCGGATGCTGTAAATAATAATCTTCTCAGAAAAATATGGTAAATATGTTTATTCGTATTTTTAATCTGAATTATTTTATAAATCATATGCGACACATAGATATATATGTATATTTTACATATTAGATCAGAGGTGATCTTAAGATTAGGACCAGATAAAAGGGATGCTGGAAATAACTGTTTATGCAGATATACTCTTTTTTTAAAGTTATTTGATGGTGAACATGAAATGACAAATGTTGTATG
This sequence comes from Nasonia oneida, assembly GCA_037356405.1. Lineage (NCBI taxonomy): Eukaryota > Metazoa > Arthropoda > Insecta > Hymenoptera > Pteromalidae > Nasonia > Nasonia oneida. Next base: position 18,482 of record JAZHPH010000600.1, on the reverse strand, counting down.
TATTTGTGCATATCACAAAATGTTACCTGCAGATTTGATCCAGATAAAAAAAAATGCTGCAAATAATTATTATTGCAGATGTGTCTTTTTTTTTGAAGTTATTTTATTGTGAACATGACAAGACGAATGCTGTATGTATTTATGCGTATCACAAGATGTAATCTGCAGATTCGGCCCAGATAAAAGGGATGCTGTGAATAAGTATTTCTGCAGACATGATCTTTTTTTTAAGCTATGTGTGAAAATGAAATGATAAAACTCTTTAAGTAATCATTTTCTATATGTAAAAAGCACTCACATGAGTTTTTTTAGTAGGGAAAGATAAATTAATATCAAACAATATAAATTTTTTAAAATAAACCATATTTTATAATCAAATAGATGTTTTAAACAAACATTACAATAAATTATATACTTTAAATAATGTATTATGTATTTTTATTATAATATTTAAATATTTGTTATAAAAATGTATAGTTTATATATTTCCGCAAGCCGTGCGACTGCACACCCAAGGCTGATGTAAATTTTTAATATTTTTACATTCTTATTGTATGGGAAAATAAGGTTCAAAAATAAACTGTGAAATCATTGTTGATCAGATATTATGACTTTATTGAAATTTCCTAACGATCAGGTCCTGGTGTGACCTTCTCTCACAAGTTGTCACCGAGAACTGACGCTCTACTCATAAAACACCGCCGAAAACTCGGGGTCCTTATTCTTTAATTTTGTCACTGATGAAAAATATGAGATGTAACCAAATAAACAAGATTGCGCATGCGCAAGCCATATATTACTTAGTTTGGTTAGTAATTTTCCTTGATGAGAAGCAGGAGAAAAGTGACAAAAATGAGGGAGATGATTTAAAAGATTTTGCAAGTGACAAAGGTCGTTTATCACCTTCTCCTATAAGCAATTTTTCCGCACCTCATAGGAGAACATTTTTGTGAGAATCTTGTCACGATGTAACTTCGAATTCCAGCGAGGGAATAGTGAACCACAAAAATAAATTTGAAAATAAAATTTTAAAAAAGCTTTGTATTTGATAAAAGGTAGTAAATAAATACAATTAATAAAATATTTCGATAATTATGCATAAAAATTATTTAAGATTGCATTTCTTTCATTAAGACCTGCTTGATAATCTCTTTCTCTCGGATAATTGTGGTTTTTAATCGGATGATTGTTTTGCTGATTATCATCAAGTTGATAAACATCAACATCATCAGCATATCTAAGACTGTAAATGTATAATAGTCAAATTAAAAATATATCAATAAATAATACAATTAAATATAGATAGTTTATTTATCCAAATAAAAGTATATCATACCCATGTAGTAATCTAAAATTGTGTAAGACTGTACAAGCATTAACTATGCTAGCTACCTTGCCAACTTTATAATGTAATTTTCTAGCACGTTTAATGGCAATCCAAATGTTAGTTAGAAGACCTATGGTTCGTTCTATTTGAGATCTTGTTGTTACGTGCTCTGATGTATATAAAGCTTCTGGAGTTCCTGGCGGAGCATTCAATATTGGAATCAATAACACTGGTGAAAGTGTATAACCACTATCCCCTTCAAACATATATTTATATTTATATTTAATGTTTCTAACAATATAAAAAATAAAAAAGTAAAAACTTTTTATGTTACCCAATATATAATAATGACCCTCCTCTTGCACAATATTTTGATCTGCCCTTAAATTATCCATATGTTCTTTTGCTTCACTTGTCTGCCAAATAGACCGGTCATTGTTACTGCCTGGAGAAATTCTTAGATTTCTAATCATACTATCATGATCCGCAAGCTATTAATAATAAAGCAATTGTTACAAATGATATTAGAGCAATCTATGCAATATATTTAACATTTTTACTTACGATTTGTACGTTAACAGAAGGACCTACACGGTAATTGTAGAAGGCCTCTTCATGTTCTGTACCTACAAGACCTCTAATCATAGAGAAAAGAAATCCATCGATTAGACCAATTATACCTGGTACTCTAATCGTTCTCTGAAAACTACAAATAAATAGTTCATAATGATTTAATGAAATATTTATTCATGTAATATAATAGTTATACCCATTTTGAATGCGTTGCCTTTCTTCTCCTGCGCTGGGAAATTGAATAAGTGCATCTGCTATAAAGTTTATAGCATTGATCACCCTTTCTATACACCGACTAGCTGTTGGTTGGCTTATTGGCTGATTAAAATCTGCTGCAAAACCTTTTTGAAGTGCACCTTCCGCTAAAAATCTCAAAATTGTAAGGACTTGCAAATGTGATGGTATCATATTGTTTCTTTCAGCTACAAGCATGGGGTGTAATATATTTACTAATCTCAAAGCTATGTTAGGAGTTAATCTGGAACATTCATAATAGTTGATTAAAAATAGGGTACATGTACTAGTAGGGTAGAAACACTAAGCAGTAGGGGCTGCGCGGCTACGGCGCTACCGAATACCGACAGTCGGTAGCCGGCAAATCTATTTTACCGACGCGGGCAGCCGGCATTTGAATTTGTTGTCGATTTACGACGCCAGCTTGCATTCGATGTTGGTAAGATATATTTTTGAAACATCTGATGACGTGGTACGAATGTGATGGCAATCCCACATAGTAAGATGCAGAAATTTTCGCCACTGGCTTGCGCGAACGAGAATCAGAATATTTTGCTAATATATTAAGGTGCAGAAATTTTCTCCACTGGCTTGCGCGATCGAGAATAAGAATATTTTGTTTATATAGTAAGACACAGAAATTTTCGACACAGGCTCACAGTCGTAAAAACTTGATATTGCTCTCAATATAGTAAAGTGGTTGGAAAGAATCGAGCCTACGATATGTCAGGACCAAACGGAACTTCAGCTTCCGTACCTTATGACTATGTGGGAGCGCATGAAGGCGGCGAGCATAGGAGACATACATACAAGCATGTAAAAATTATGAGAAACTAAAGACTATAATAAATCCACGTCGCCATCTCAGCGCCTACATTGACAAACTCACCGCGAATCGGGCTATACACGAACTTTGGATGAAATTTGGTGATGAACTTATTCGAATTCAAAATGATGAAATCATTGCTCTGGGAACAGACAAGGTTTTCGAAATAGAAGATGTGGGCTTTGTAACTGGCGCAAGCATAGGCCCGACATTTAAAGGAATACGTAAATGTAGAGGCGCGTGTATGGTTATACGCAAAATGAAAGATGGCCTAAAAATAGTAACCAGCTTTCCTATTTTCCAATCCAATCCAATACTACATAGAATACTACATGGAATACGCAAGTTCTTCATAATAATGCTCCTTTTGACTTTGATTGCATTTTTGAACTATTAACGGAATTCTGACGGAATACTACAAAGAATAACGTTCTTAAAATACATGCTATCTTTGAATTGTTAATGAAATAATAATTTTTTTTTGTTTTAGGTGCAGCTAGGGAATCTCTAGTCAATATTAATTTAGTTTATTTATTAAAAAAAAAGTAAATAACAATATTTGGCGAATTTTGCGCTCGCATACAGTATTAGGAGAACATAAGACTGAACGAAGTAGCACGATGATGTCACTCGGAAAAACAGCTAACGTGTTGTCGCACGCATCCATATCTTATGGTTTTCGCGCGTGCGCGCGCCAATTTTAAATGCTTTACTATTAAATCAATTTTATTCTACTATACAAATCAAAGGATCCGTAACCTTTATTTTTAAAATACTTTCTTAAGTATTTCAAAGTGCAATAAACAATCGCTAATATAGTAAGGTGCAGAAATTTTCGCCACTGGCTTGCGCGAACGAGAATCAGAATATTTTGCTTTTATAGTAAGACACAGAAATTTTCGCCACTGTCTTGCGCGAGCGAGAATAACCCATAGAAGAACTGCCAGCCCTGACATAACGGCTTAAAAATGGCTAAATACTGGTCACCGTTGCTATGTTTGACAGTACTGATCCAAGCTTGTATCCATTATCGAAATGATAAGATCGGGCCAAACAATAGAAAAGAGTATCACTCCAATGTCGCTTGCCAGATGCACCAATAGGCTTTTATTTTCTCAATTATTTCAATACTGGTCCAATACAGTTTGCCGTTGCTAAGCAAACAGTCGACAATAACACATTTGTTCAACTAACCTCGTCTTTAACCTAATAACTTTATAGGTACGCGTACGATACGAGTTATAAAAAAATGTATAAAAAAACTAATTATGATTACGTGAAAAAGTGTAGAGCTCTGAAGAGGTTAAAACGCGACTCTTCGACATCATCGAAATCACCATTAGAATCCGCTGTTGATTCTTGGAGCCTCAAGAAAAAACCTGATAGGTACAGTAATATTTCTAAAAATACACTAAAATTTGTTGTATCCATATAAATTCGTAATTGATCATTTTCTATATGACTTTTATTTTACAGCATAGACAGGATTGATGTTGATAATTTAGAGTCGACTAAGACTACGATTTCTCGTGATAACAGTGTTTGCAGTATCGACAGTTTGCAGTGTACGGAAAGTGATGCTGAAAGTAATATTTGCAGTGTTGACACTTTAGATTCTGCAGAAAGTAATGAAATTGCAGTAACTGAGAAATCTCACAGTATAGAGATAGAGGTAGAGATAATTCACTATCGAATATTAAATTAATTAATCGACATTTATTTTTAATAATCGAAGATATTTTTTATACTTTATAATGCATATGAAAATCATCATTTCAGACAATGAATAAGTGTAATGATATGTATAATGTATGAATTATGAAGTCATGTCAGAATTTGAATTCAGACATAATTGCAGTTTTAAATTGTATTTTTTCATTTAAAATGAGTGATAAAATAAATCATGAACGTAGCCTGGGTACGCTTTTTTAAAAGTAAAGCAGAAACTTTTTTACCCGTATCAGAAAAAAGTGGTACTTTGCCAAAAAAAGATGCTATAGATGAAACTGTATGGTCAAGAATAATTATTGTATACTTAGGAGGTTAGTTATAAAATGAAAATTTTGCTATTAATGTAATATGCATCCATCTTATTTGTTTGTAATTATTTCATTATGTTGTATATATAGCTACAAAAGAAAGAAATTGAGGAAAGATGGAAATCTGAAAGGATAAAATATGCAAATCCTAAATGCATTACTTCTGAATCAAGTTTTGACGATAAACTTTCTCAAGATTCAGTAAAGGTAAGCTGTGATAAATTTATATTTAACGGGTTATATTTAATTACCAAATATATGATTGATGAACTTTTTCATAGACTCATTAGTATAAATGTTTCAAATATTAATATTCTTGCTTGTTTTTGTAGGAAAATTTCGTATGAAAGGAAATTTCTTCTAGAAGAGCAGATAATGTTCTAAAATAAGCAAAAAATAAGTTTGAAGTAACGCCATTTGTGGATTTACCATTGAATGTTTCACGCAGTTCCAGTACTGTTACAGAGAATATATATCCAGTAGTAAGCATAGAAAAGCTGGTAGTGCAAGAAAAAAATCAGCAATTCAATCATCTCCAGAATCTCCATCGTTGATTACTTCTTTGCGAAAAAATCATGTAGTACAAATTCAGGGTGATATCATTCCTCTCGATCTCTACAAAGGAAACGTCGATTGAACTTCTCGGTTTCGCCTGCATCATCTCAAGGCTCAAAACATGCCCTGATCACACTTCAAAATAAGTCGTCATCACATGCACCATCTAGAAGCACAACACCTAACGTAACACCACCTAGAGCAATGCCTTCACGAGTATCTCGAAGCACAACACATAATATAACCCCACCTCAAAAAATTTCTTCACGTGCATCTGAAAGCTTAACACCTGATCTGACACCAAGCCGCAATGTATCACCTGAACAGCAATTGTCATCTTCAAGCACACCAACTCGCAATGCACTACCTAAACAGCCTTGGTCATCTTCAAGCACACCAACACGTAATGTACCAGCTAATCAACCGTCGCTGTCTCGAAGCAGCACACCAATCCGCAATTCACCACCTGATCAGGATTTAATCCCACAGCAGTTGCCACCACAGAATGCACAAGCAGAAGTGCATATCCAACCAAGTAAGTAGATAACAAATTTTAACATTCAATTGTAACATTCAATATTATCTTGGTGAGGGTTTTTCTATTGAAGTACTGCAATGGGTCCTGCTTCAAAGCCATAAACCACAAATCTTTTTGATAGAATTAAGCATGATTCTTTGGGGAGAGAGGGATTTAGCCAACAGAGCATTAGACTTGAGCCGAGGGATCAAGAATATTCCCAACAGGTCACCTGTGAAAATGATAGAAAAGGAGATATTACGATTGCTTATAAGTTTGTAATTATTTATATCCTTTTGCAAGCCCTTGTGAAAATAAATACATATTTTTGTATGTATCTTTAGTACGTACTAAAAACATGTAATTTACTAGGTGATGCGTATTAAAAATATATGCTGATTTGGGACTGATTATTATGAATATATTAAATATAATTTGAAGTATTTGTTGTGGCCATAAATGAAAGTACCATAAGAATAATAACACCAATAATGACCACATCAAATACTTCAAATTATATTTAATATATTCATAATAATCAGTCCCAAATCAGCATAAATTTTTAATCTGGTAAATGACACGTACTAAAGATACATACAAAAAATATGTACTTATTTTCGACAGGAAGGAAAATAATGTATGGATAAAAAATTAAATTAGCTAATTGTTCAGGTTTATATGATGATTATCTTAGGAGAGAATACACAAGGAGAGAACCTCGTTTCTTTTAAGGGCCATTTACGTCATTCGACATAAGATAAGGGATCTCCGTCAAGCTGAATTTAAAAAGTTCAACCAAGGACGTGTGCCTGATCACCAACGAAGACTTAGATATAATGTTAAAGAATAATAACGTTTCGTTACTTTTTTTAATTCTTAATACTTGGTTTTCCATTTGATAGCAAGTAAGCATTATAAAACAAAAATGAATCTAAAAAGAAACCAAAAATAAACAAAAAAGGTTATTTAGATTCATGTAAAATTGTGATCTCATAAAAAAGTATTTTATGTTTAGTTATTTTTCATAAAGAATACAAATATTTATTTTGAGTTTGTACGTACAACGAACCTAAAGAGTCGGAATGTAAATTCATTTTTAGTTTAAGTTCTTATGTGCAACCTTTAAAGTTCGTATGGAACTTAATTTTGAATTTAAGTTTCTATGTAAATCGAAAAAGTGTTCCTATGTAAACATGCGAGTTTAAACATGTTTGAAATTAAAAAAGTTAATTTTATGGCACAACCGCTGGCGAAAGCTTTATTTAATAATAAAATTTTAATGAAATTTATAACCAAATTCTGCATTTCTCCATGATTTTGATAAATAAAATTATATAAGTAACATAATGTTAAGATGCTAAATAAAAATAAAAAACTGATTTTGAAAATATTATTACTTTGTGCAGTGTTCAAATTGTTATCCTCTCTTAAAAAAGTGATGGGCTTTGTTGTGAAGCATTTAATTGAGAATCGGTCGCCTGGTACAAGAATTAAGGAACGCGAATCAGAAATACGGATTTTATTACATAACCTACAAACGCTTCAAACTGTTGGCGCTAAGCAGGCAGCAAAATTTAAATGTCAATTATGACATGATAAGGAGTGCGCGATGCGCACTTAAATTTCCTAGTACATACAAATTTTGATATATCGCGCGAGTAATCGCGTACGTACTCGCGCGCATAATGGCGCGATTTCTCGCGTCGTTAATTGGTTGATAAACCCACGCGATTATTATCGCGAGTAATCGCGTGCGTTCTCGTGCGACTACTCGCGCGATTTTTTCAGTAGGGAAACAATTCCTCTTGCGGAGTCGACGCCTGATACACCACTTGAAGAGATCGATATAGATGATTTGCTCAATTGCTTTAGTGAGACGTACAACGCATTTTGCAGCAATTTCACAGCAGACACTCAATTCCAGCAGCAATATGTACCGGCTGCTTTTGGACAAATAAGGGTTGCATCCGCACAAGGGTTGCAGCTTACAACTTCAGATTCCGTCGCACTCACCAACGCCCTACTCATTGCCAAACGATGCAGACAGTTTAGCGTTTGTATCACCGAAAATGTACAACTGCAAATTTTGCCGAAAGCACTATTTAAGCAGGGCAGCACTCACCAGGCACATAAACAATTATCACACAAAACGACACTTGCGCTGCTGGGAGTGCTGCATTTTCCCGGTTAGCGGCGAATACCTGCTACGCCATAACTTTTACTCGCACTCGTTTACGAGGCGCTATTTCTATAATGTTCCGACATTTTAATGAGGTTCATATGAACATCTTTGATAAAGAATCTTTGACAGCTTGCCAAAGATTTTTTTTATATACAATTGCAGAGAATGCATTTGGAAATATTGGAAAATATTGTAATATAAAAATATCATATACGTTTGAGTAAGAAATAAGTGTCGTTCTAAATTTTTTACAATAGTTTTAACTCAAATCGATATTTGTATGTATCATAATTTTTTATAATAAATAATAATTTGCAAATATGAAACGGTCACGACTCTTCTCGGTCCGTAGCGCGTATAAGATTTTAAATTTTAGAGAAGAGCAGTAATCATTTACTGATCTACGTCCGTCTGAATTTTGACAACAGATCATAAATATGAAAGTAATTATATACATAGTAGTGTATTATTATTATATAAGACAGGTCCGGGAAACAAGGTAGTGGGAATTCATTTCAATAATATAGGTTTTTATAACAAAATAAATATATTCAAATTTTAAATAGGAATACGAATATTGCATTAATTGTTGCATATATTTTGTGTCACAAAATAAATGAATAAATCCGCTTTGATTTTTACAAATAAGATTTTAAGTAGATACGCTTGAATTTGCGATATCTGTTCTATTTCGAAATTTTTATAAGTATTTGACAAGTCAGAATTTATGATAAGTGTAGGACTGATACGCTTTAAGATACGATATCGAGCCTGACTCGAAATGTTATAAGTATAGAAACGATGCGAAATAATTCTAAGTCGTTTATCTTCTCAAGGCGTGAGTTGCTCTTAAGAAGAGACTAGGCGCTTAAGTTGCGCTGGAGCTAGTGAGCTAATACGGGTTGTGTGGGTCCTTTTATAGCCGCCGGAAAAACTATAACATTCATACTTGCACACACTCATTCACACCTATATACAAAAATCATTTATACACTTATAATATAATGCGCACGCCGCGCCGCCGCTCGCTCTCTACCCCTACTCTCATTATAATTGCGCCGCTACGCTCACCGCTCGGTCTATATAGATATAGGCGCGTGTTGCGCGCTCTCCCCGCTTTCTTGCTGCTTGCCGCTGTTGCCGCTGGCTGGCTCGTGGCGCTGCTGTTGTACTGCTGCTTTGAGCTCAGCTGTCAGCTGTGGCGCGTTGCTTCGTATTGTGAGTGGGGGTGCATAAGATGCTCTTGTATAATCTAAAATGTAAACCTTCGTAAATTGAAAAGAATTTTGCAATTTTTTTATTGTCTAAATCTGAAATGTTATTTGATTTTAATAGAACTTCGTCTCCCTCTTTAAATTCAACAAAAAATGTTTTCTTTTGTAAATTATATTTTTCTGCACGTTTTTGCGCTTTTGAAATTATACGTTCTCGAGCGAGATGAATTTTTTGTTCAAGCAAAGGCTCGACCTCTGAATTAATTGGATGTATCCAATTTTTCCACGCACGTTTAGGTTTGATACCCATGTGTAATTCGATCGGAGTAAAACTCGTTGTTTCGTGATAGGTTTCATTTATAATGGTTTGGATGATATTAATATATCCGAACCATCCGGCGTGTTTCTCATTAGTAAATGTACGAAAAAATCTACCGAGCTGCTTATTAACTTGCTCAACGATGTTACTTTGTGGATGCCGGATAGATGAAAAAAGTAAATTAATATTTTCTTCTCTTAATTTCTCGATCCACGCATTTGCAGTGAATTGTGAGCCGTGATCACATGAAGTGTGAAATACGCTTCGGTTTTCCGTATAACAAAACATAAACATTAAAAATTTTCTACGAATCGGATATAAAACAACGAATTTTGAAAACGCGTCTATAGTTACAAGTATATATTTCATACCGCCGCTGTCGGCAATGAACCATAGAAATCAATGGATAACATATCATGTGGCGCTTCCGAAATTATCGACTCCATTGGCGCTGTACATGGTCGTGTGGAAATTTTATTTCTCTGACATGAGTCACAAAATGAAATAAGCTTTTGAGCTTTATGTCTTAAATCTTTAATATAGAAATCTTCTTGTAACATACGAATGACTTCTTTCACGCCTATATGGCCATAAGTCTCGTGTGTTTCAAGAATAAGTATTTTAATAATTTCTTTTAGAACCATAATTTTGTATTGGTTTGCTTGATTCTTTTTATCTGAATTTTTTGTAAATAATTGATTTAAACATTCGTCATCGTGTTGTAACTTTGACAAATGTTTAATTTAAACATTAAATCTTTCGTGAATTTATATCTTTTAAAGATTGCAATAATAATCTCTCCCGGTTTCTATATATATATATATAGATATATATATATATATATATATATGCCCAGAGGCACTTATGTTGACAAATGCTGAAATCTATTGGTACTTATGCGGACAAATTCGAACTTATGTTGTCGTCAGCATAATTTTCCTGAATTTTCCGCAATCCATCGGCACTTATGTAGACAGTCCGTATAATGTCCGGGATAAATACACAGGCACTTAGCCGGACATGTCAGAATAACTGTAAATTATACAACTTGTATAATTATACATCTTGTATATTTATAAGATAAATTATTATTATTATAAAATACTAAAAATTATTGAAATACTTTTTAGTATTTTATACTATAAACTTTATTGCACTGCTTTGGGAACTTAACCTGACTTTTATTGTCTCGAATTGATCCTCTTCCGACGACTGTTGTTATTTTTACTTTTAAGCCCTTATGGAAAAAACTTACTGCGTTAAAATTCTCTACACACAAGTTTCATTATTGTACTCCATCGTAATACTCTACACTATTGTATACTCTAATTGTTATACATTGTTGTAACAATAGATATAACGATTGTTTAAAGTTTTGCAGTAGAGTGAACTAGTGAAAAACTTGTATAATGGGATTTTGGTGTGCAGTAACTATCTGAGTAGAATTATTATGTGTAGGGTGTAGAGTTATTTTATGCTAAGTTTTTCACTTCTAAAAGTAGCTTATATGATAGTGCAAAGTATTACGATGGAGTACAATAATAAAAGTCGTGTGTAGAGAATTTGAGTGCAGTAAGATTTTTCCATAAGAGCTTAAATGTAAAAATAACTGTCGTCAGAAGAAGACAGTTTCAGGATCAATTCGAGAATATGAAAGTCAGGTTAAGTTCCCAAAGCAGTGCAATAAAGTTTATAGTATAAAATACTAATTATGATTTAAATAATAATATCAAAATATTATAATTGTGTCATCAGGTAAAGTTTCTTTGAAAAAACAAACAAGCACGTCAGTTATACCCATTGCCACCAGTATATAGATATTTTCTTGATTTTATTGATAACTGTTGGCGTTTTTATAAGATTTAAATAAATTAACTGCTGAAGAAGTCAACATGTTATAATATTATGATATTATTATTTCAATAATTTTTAGTATTTTATACTATATCCTTTATTGATGCTTTAAGAACATAACCTGACTTTAATTTATATATGTTATTTATACTTTTAAGCCTTAGGGAATATTAATCATTCTATAAGGCCGTATGGAAAAAACCTGCAGAGGAATCGATGTGAAATCATACCCATAATTCTGTAGGAAAACATGAAATTAACTGCGCACAGTTATCTGCACATCAGTGTACATGCATAGACATAAGAGAAATAGACTGTGTATATAGGTAGCAAAAGTGGCATTTATTAAGAGACATACAGCATACCTTCGAATACATAGAAGGTAAATGAAAACGTGCATGTATAACAATTAGGTTATACAATTGTGTAGAGTTTTACGATGGAATAAAATAATGAAACTCAAGTGTAGAGAATTTTAGTGCAGTAAATATCTGTGCAGAAGTATTTCGTATAGGGTGTAGAGTTATTTTTCGGAAAAGTTTTTCCACTGTAAAACTCTACACAATGATATAACCTAATACTTATCAGAATTTTTATAAGAAAACTGTAAAACTCTACTCAATCGTATAACCTAATTCTCATAGGAATTCTTAATATTCCCTAGGGCTCAAAAGTATAAATAAAAACAGGATATAGTATAAAATACTAAAAATTATTTAAATAATAATGTCATAATATTACAACATGTTAACTTCTTCAGCAAAAGGAGACATTAAGGTGAGAGTGGACGGAGTGATGTACGTGTGGAAGGAGGAGGAAGGAAGAATAAAAAAGGCAAGAGAGAAAGAAAAAAGAAAGAAAAACCATGTATTATATACTGTTAAATTTACCATTGAATTTATAAAAAAATGTATAATAGCTGTAAAAATATTGTAGATACGATTGTATAAATCAATAAACAGTTAATAATAATAATAACTTCTTCAGCAGCTAATACATTTAAATCTTATGAAAACGCCAACAGTTATCAATAATATCAAGAAAACATCTATACTGATTGGCAATTGGTATAACTGACGTGCTTGTTTGTTTTTTTAAAGAAACTTTACCTGATGATACAATTATAATATTTTGATATTATTTTTTAAATCATTTTTAGTATTTTATACTATATACTTTATTGCACTATTTTGGGAACTTAACCCGACTTTTATTTTCTCGAATTGATCCTGAAACGGTCTCCTTCTGACAACTGTTGTTATTTTTACTTTGAAGCCCTTATGGAAAAATCTTGCTACACTAAAATTCTCTACACACGAGTTTCATTATTGTACTCCATCGTAATACTTTGCACTATCGTACACCCTACTTTTTATACATTGTTGTAGCAATAGATATAATAATTGTGTAGAGTTTTGCGGTAGAGTGAAGTAATGAAAAACTTGTATAAGGGAACTTTGGTGCAGTAAACATCTGAGTAGTAAACTATTCCGTGTAGGGTGTAGAGCTTTTTTTGGCTAAGTTTTTCACTTCTAGAAGTAGGGTATACGATAGTGCAGAGTATTACGATGGAGTACAATAATAAAACTCGTGTTTAGAGAATTTTAGTGCAGTAAGATTTTTCCATAAGAGCTTAAGGTAGAACTACCCATACTGTGGTAGTCAAAACAAGCCCACATTTTAAATTTTATTTATTTGCGAGATATACATAATAATAGAAGTTGCATAAATTAAGTTACATTAAATAATGATTAAACATTCTCATCAAACAATTTTATTTACCGTAATTATCAATAAAAAGTTTCAGACAGAAGCTGATTTGACTCAATTTTTTGAGGTTAAGTTTAGATTTTTGAGGTATCAACTTATTCGTTACATGTTTATCTACTGATTTTCAAAGTTTGGGTGAATTCTGAACGGTCAGTTGTGTAAGATCAAGCAATTACTCGAAAAGTGTAGATTTTCGCAAATTGAAATGTTTATAACTTTTGTTACAGGTTCCAAACCTGCACCAAATTTTAACTGAATGTTTATCTTATCAATATCTAACAGCATAACAAATTTTATCAAATTCTGAACAGTCAATCACTTTTGGGTAGTACTACTTTAAATGTAAAAATAACAACAGTCGTCAGAAGAATAAAAGTCAGGTTAAGTTCCCAAAGTAGAGCAATAAAGTTTATAGTATAAAATACTAAATATGATTTAAACAATAATATCAAAATATTATAATTGTGTCATCAGGTAAACTTTCTTTGAAAAAACAAACAAGCACGTCAGTTATACCCATTGCAACCAGTATATAGATATTTTCTTGATTTTATTGATAACTGTTGGCGTTTTCATAAGATTTAAATGTATTACCTGCTGAAGAAGTAAACATATTATAATATTATGATATTATTATTTCAATAATTTTTAGTATTTTATACTATATCCTTTATTGCACTGATGCTTTAAGAACATAACCTGACTTTGATTTTCTCGAATTAATCCTGAAACGGTCTCCTTTTGACAACTGTTGTTTTTCTTTACTTTTAAGCCCTTATGGAAAAAACTTACTGCGTTAAAATTTTCTACACACGAGTTTCATTATTGTACCATCGTAATACTCTACACTATTGTATTCTCTAATTGTTATACATTGTTGTAACAATAAAGATAACGATTGTGTAAAGTTTTGCAGTAGAGTGAAATAATGACATACTTGTACAGAATTTTGGTGCAGTAAATATCTGAGTAGAATATTCCATGTAGGGTGTAGAGTTATTTTTGGGTACAGATTTTTCAGCATCAATCCACTTCTAAAACTTAATTTAATTTATGAATTTTATATGTAAGAGATATAAAATAGCTAAGCAGTTAATTTACAAGTTTATAAAACAAAATGGCATGAATCCGAGTCTAGGTCATGGCAATATTTGTTTAGAATTTATAACCCAATATTTTTTAAGAATTTATATTTATTTTAAAATTTTTAACTGTACAATAAACTGGATGTATAGTTGATATATCCAAACTCATACAGATGGATCCCGTTGAAATATAGTTATATTTAGAACTGGAATCACAGATATTTAGTATTTAGTATTTATCTATCCAGTTGAAAATTTTACATGTGAGAATATACATATGTAATATACATTGATCATGCTGCAAAACCTGCAGAGAAATACATAGGTTTGCTGACTGAAATATAACGATGAATTAATAATTATATCACCTAAATGACTTATAAACTAAACTTAACTTTAAACTTAAAAACTAAAATCACAGATTGTATGCAAATTTCTCAACAGTCTCGGAAAAATAATGGTGCAGTACAACAATATATTTAGTTACATCACATAACAGAAAAACAAAACAATAATTTGAGACAATCCAGTTTTTTAATTTATTATTTTAGTGTATAAGTTCGATATTTAGTGTTTTTAATTCTTGAGGTAACATATTAAAGATAGAGATTGCTTTAAGATAACAATTACTAACTCTTTTATTATATTTAGGAATTATAATTCTTCTGGGTACGCTAGTAGAATTTATAAATTTGTCTTTCAGATCACAGGATGAAGCAGAGATTCATATGCAAATAATTCATCCAAATTCATAGGATTGTTCTGTATAAACTTATTCTTATTGACTATCTTTATTATCCTATTCTGGAGGTTTTGCAACAACTTAGTATTGGTCTTATAAGCCCCTCCCCAGACCAACATTCCGTAACTCATTGTACTATGAAAAAAAGGAAGGTATATCATTCGCATTGTTTCAGTGGACATTGATTTGGATATCTTGTAGAAAATATATTGTTAAACCTATCAACATAATAATTCATAGATTTTAATTTTTCTAAATGGCTAAAAATATAAAAAAATATTATAGAGATATGGATCTCTATCTGACCCTATCCCTCGGTTGTAATCAAAACAGTGTAGATGGCTTTATCGGTCTTCGCGAGGCAGGTGGAACCACCTTATTAGAGTAATTAGCTATAAGCTATATACCCCAAAAACACTACACTTATCATAAACACTACTTAGATTAATTTAAATAAACTTTTTAAAAATATCAGCTGTTTTTATGTACTTGGGTATCAGCTGTGTTTACAAAGTGTAAATCACATCCCAGGACTATATCAGTTGTGTTTGAAATATTTTCTGTCTGCTAGCGAAACAGCGGCGGAACGGTCGCTCTGTCCTTCTCCGACACATTGGTTCTAACCTATCCTAGAGGTGGGGCGCGGGCGCGCAATATTTGAATTTAAGCGAATGTCCCTATGTTTTGATCGGAGCTAGCTAGGATGACATAATGTACATATATATATATATATACATATAAGTAGCGAAATTAGAAATTTATCTTGAAAAAAACATTAAAAAATTCCAACCAATACGCTCAAATTTATTCACTGAAATATATAAGCGAAGTATTATACGTATGTAAAACGATAAAAATTAGTACATTATGCAACAAGAGGCA
The DNA here is from genome assembly GCA_037356405.1 of Nasonia oneida. Classification (NCBI taxonomy): domain Eukaryota; kingdom Metazoa; phylum Arthropoda; class Insecta; order Hymenoptera; family Pteromalidae; genus Nasonia; species Nasonia oneida. The sequence goes on along the minus strand of JAZHPH010000600.1, from coordinate 2,363 downwards.
AAAGTAGAAGATTTTTCCCGCGGGTGAATTTACTGCCCGAACGAGCATATTTTTCCAGAGGGTGCGTTCACTGCCCCAGCGAAGCGATTATTTTTATTTATTATTATGTATTATACTCTCGACTGAAAGGCCACTTTTTGTTCCTGAAAACTGGGATCGGAAAAATTTTAAAATTTTTTGTAATTTTTGAAAATTTTTGAATTTTTAAAAATGTTTGAAAATTATTGAAATTTTTTAATTTTTTGAAATTTTTATTTATTTATTAATACATAAACGGGCTGAAAGCCCTTGAAAACAATAGAAATTATACAAGAAAGTGAGAATATAAAATAGTCGTACAAGGTAATAGCAAAATTACAAGTTTTTGAAAATTTTTCAAAAAAAATTACTTTTGACCCGCTAAATTTTACTTTACTTACCTAGCAGCGGGAAGCGCCAATTTCCCTTCCCACTCGCTATCGGCAAGTAAAATCGTATACACACCACGGGAGGAAATTTGGACAGCCCCCCAGCCTTCGGCTCGGGTGTCAATTTACACGAGATATGACTGTCCATGTTTTTTCCTCCCTAGGTGTGTAATATGCTATTTGCCCCGCTAAATTTTACTTTCGCCCCGCTACATTTTACTTTCACCTCGCTAAATTTTACTTTCGCCCCGCTGATTTTATCAGGGGCGAAAAGTGACCTTTCGGTCGGGGTGTGGAATAATATAGTATTTTTTACATTGACAATAAAAATTTCTTTTAGATTAAATTTATAAAACTTAAAATTGAAATTATAAGTCGTATTAGATAAAAAGTGGAAAATACGCGATTTTACGAAAAAAGGTAAAAATTTTGTTTTAGTATTTGGTTTATAACTTTGCGGAAAATTTTTTTTCGAAAAACGGGTTTCGGAAGCGGGTTTCACGGGACATCTCCTAACAAAATAAGTAATAAAAAAATGGAATATTTGAAAGTTTAAAAGTGGTTCTCTTATGTATAGTTAGATTCAGAAAATGATCATACAGTAGACGAGACGTTTCCATTTTTTTTAAATAGGTCGTACGCTCCGCAACTTTGGTTTCTGGAGAAAAAAGAATTTTCAAAGAAAACTTTTAAAACTATTCAGCAAGTTCTCTTGCTCGTTAGGATATATTGAGAAATTGATCATACGGTGGACGATACGATTCCTTTTTTAAAAATTCATTCGAATATTGGCAAAAAAGTTTGCGAATATTTTTGGCAATTATTTTTCAGTCAACTAGAACATTCTAACGATTAGAGAATAATGCTGTTACGAGTAAAAATACAATGAAAAATTCGGAAACCCCGGACTTAAACTAAGGACCCCTGTCTTCTGAAGACCTGTCGCTCAGTCGTCATGCCGCGGCCACCACCCACATTGAACTATTCTTGTCACGTTCTGTTGGTAATCAGACACTCGTTAAGTGTTTACGCGTGCTAATATGAATGTTTCAGGAAGATTAATGGTTCGTCAAGAAATAAATTTGATAGGTATACTCTTATCTACGCATCATACAGTGGACGAGGGTATCTCGTTTATTAATAGAATTAACTTCATTAAGCAGGATTTTTTGTCTATTCCTGGACATTGTTTTTTACCGAGTGATATGATAGGTATATCTAGACGGTATGATAGGCAGGGTCAGTTTCATACACATAAGAATTATACACGATTTAATATAACACAAACGTTTATGAAATTTTTATTCTGCGCAATGTGTTTTTGATTGAACACACGTGGAAAATATAAATATTTAGATATCGTTCTACACGTATAAATTTACACGATAAAGAAATCAATATTTAATATACCTCCAAATTGTACACAATATATTGAGCACTGAAATTTTTTAGAAAATAATTACGAGTGGTTGGTATTTAACACATATTATTATACACAACTTTATTTTTGTTTGGTAATGATTTATTTTACACATAATAATATTTTACACGTCCTAATATATACGCAAAATAACATTTTTTCTACACCTATGTTTATACACATTAGAATAAATTTTAAAGAAATACCAAAGTTTTACACATTTTATTGTTCACAATGGTACATATTAATTAAGCATTCTACACTTGGCCAGTTGATGTGTTGTGAATATTTTTTATTCTACATCCATGGAAAAATTTTATTATTAATTCGTACTTTTGTACATAACGTATTATACACGCCACGATCGGGCAACGTCTTAACACCTAAGGAGAAAAAATCTTGTGCAATTGACATCTGCAGAATTTTTCCCAAACCCTACAGGATTTCCGCACAAAAAAAAACGCTCTTGATTTAGTGGACGTTGTTAACCACTAACTGAACTAGATAGTTTTAAAAGAGATCGCCAAGTTTTTTTT
>JAZHPH010000599.1:0-35074 GCA_037356405.1 Nasonia oneida | reverse complement strand
ATCAAACTTGTATGACACATCTTTCATGTGTGCAAGTTCAACTCGAACAACATCTTCAGCAAGGAAGCGGTCTACAATCGGAAGAAACTAAAGCTAGAGTTGAGTGGCGAGATGTAGAATCAGCGTTTCAAAATCGAATTAGAACAGGTGTAGTTGTAAACATAAAGCATGTAGGAATTCTAATTATTTTTAACGATGCGCAAAAGCTCTTCTAGGTTAAAGTAGCAGATTGCTTGAAGGAATATAACGCTGTAAAAATAAATTCTGACTTTATCGCAGCATTTTCTATGCAGAAAAATGGTGAGGAAACGACTGACCTTAAATATTTTACAAGTGAAAGTGTTACAGCATTCATGTCAACGAATTTGGAAGAATGGTTTAAGGATCATATCAAAGAACCTATTCTCACCCAGCTTGATGAATTCCAGGAGAAAGATTCAGGCTGGACCCTGACGAGTATTATCAGTTTGTGTATCAATATGAAAAAATATTCTCCAATCAAGGGGAGTTCCTTCATTCCACTTCCAAAGTTTATAGAAAGGAAAAAGGCATGTGTTAATATTCGTAATAATGATAATCGGTGTTTCAAGTATGCTATACTTTCAGCATTGCATCCTAGTGAAACTAATCCCAATAGAGTTAATCAATATCGTTTGTATGAGAACGAGCTGAACTTTGGTGATATAGAATTTCCAGTCAAACTAAAAGATGTTCCAAAATTCGAAAAATTAAATGATATTTCAGTAAATGTATACATGTTAAAAAAGTATAATGCAAAGTTTGAAGTATCGCCATGCCATATTACAAAAGAAAAGAAAGAAAAACATGTTAATCTACTCCTCATTCAATATTTTTACATAGATGAAAATGAAGAAAATAATCATGATGTTGGCGGAAGCTTGCCTAAATACCACTACATTTGGATTAAGTATCTGTCTTGACTTTTAAGCTCTCAATTAAGCAAATCTCATGTAAAATCATACCACTGCGAAAGGTGTTTACAAATTTTTTACTGTGAAGAAAGGCTGGAAATGCACGAAAATGATTGCAAAAATTTAACTAAATGTCGAATTAATTTGCCCGACTTTAAGAATAACATTCTTAAATTTGAAGATTATAATAAAAGTGAAAAAGTTCCTTTTGTTATTTATGCAGATTTTGAATGCTTGTTAAAGCCTACTGAAAATGAAAATGCTTTTCAGCTTCATGAAGCATATAGCATAGGCTATTATATAAAGTGCAGCTTTGATGACAGTTTATCTGTTTATAAATCATACAGACAAAAAAATGAAGATGAAGAGACACCGGCAAAATGGTTTGTTCGAGAACTGAAAGGAATTAGTGAAAAGATTGATCTACTCTACAAAAATCCAAAACCAATGAAACTTACAGATCTAGAAAAATTATCTTTTCGGAGGTCAACTGTTTGCCATATATGCCGAAAGCCTATCAAAAGTGAAGAACTCACAGTACGAGACCATTGTCATTTAACAGGACGGTACGTTAGCTTTTAATGTATACAAATATTTGACTTTAATGGTATACATCATGGAAGACATTTTTTTCTATTTAGTTTTAGAGGTGCAGCTCACAATTCATGCAATTTAAATTACAAGGATTCGAGGTTTGTGCCGGTTATCTTTCATAACCTCAATTATGACACACACTTCATTTTGAAAGAGATTGCTACATCTACAATAATGAGTGGACGAGTATCTCTGATACCTCACAACAAAGAAAAATATATTTCATTTACGAAGTATATAGATGACTGTGACATCAGTTTTAGATTTATAGATTCAAGGCGTTTTTTACAATTATCGTTGTAAAAGCTTGCATCATATTTGGAAACCGTGCCGATAGCAGTAAATGAGTTCAAAACTGATGGATTTACAGATGAGCAAATCAATCTTCTGAGACGAAAACGTATATTTCCATATGATTTCGTAGATGGATTGGACAAGTTGATGACGACAAAACTGCCAGAGAAGAATGAGTTTTACAATAAACTAACAGATTCTCATATTATTGACGAAGACTATCACTATGCTGTTACAGTATGGAATATGTTTACTATAAAAACTTTGGGTGAATATTCAGATTTGTACTTGAAAACAGATGTTTTATTATTAGCTGACGTCTTCGAAAGTTTTCGAGAGACATCTCTGAAAGCGTATAGTTTATGTCCTGCACACTTTTACACGACTCCAGGTCTCACATTTTCAGCAGCTCTAAAAATTACAAAAGTGGAATTGGAGCTTCTTACTGATATAGATATGCTGATGTCTATTGAAGCAGGCATTCGAGGAGGAATAAGTCAATGTTGCAATCGGTATGCTAAGGCGAACAATCCGTACATGGGACCATCATACGATAAGAATCAGAAAACGAAGACACTCTTATATTTTGATATTAATAATCTTTATGGATGGGCCATGGTGCAGTATTTACCAATGGGAAAATTCAAATGGATTGAATATGAAATGAATTCAAATTTTTTCAATGCACCACCAGACTCTGATACAGGCTACTTTGCTGAAGTAGATTTAGAGTATCCTGAAGAAATACATGATGATCATCAAGATTTGCCTTTTTGTGCAGAGCATCGTACACCCCCTGGCTCAAAGCAAAAGAAACTGTTGACTACTTTGAACGATAACAAAAGGTATGTCATTCATTATCTTGCGTTAAAACAGGTATTAGATAATGGACTTCGACTAATAAAAGTGCATAGGATTCTGAGTTTTGAGCAGAAGCCTTGGCTCAAACCATATGTTGAATTTAATACAGAGAAGAGAAAGTAGGCCAAGAATGAGTTTGAAAAGCTTTTCTACAAGTTATCAATTAATGCAGTATATGGTAAGTGCATCGAGCGAGAACGACCTCGCGTTGATATGCGATTAGTGAATAAATTCACTGGTCGATATGGAACAGAAGCACGTATAGCTGAACCAAATTTTCATAGTTGTGCTATCTTTGATGAAAATTTGGTTGCTATAAATCGAAAGAGAACGAGTATTACAATTAAAAAACCAATATACGTTGGTCTCAGTATTCTCGATTTGTCTAAAACATTGTTATACGATTTTCATTATTCATATATGAAGCGTCGACTTGGGGACAAATGTAAACACCTTTACACCGACACAGATAGTCTAATATATGAAGTCGTTGACGTGGATATGTATAAAATAATGAAAAAAGACTTGCACAAATTTGATACTTCTGATTACAAAGAGAACAATCAATTTGGAATCCCGCGTGTCAATAAAAAAGTTCCTGGATTAATGAAAGATGAATGCTGTGGCAAGATTATGACGGAATTTATTGGTTTACATAGCAAAAGGTATAGTATTTTGATAGATGGATCTGAGACTGTGAAGAAAGCCAAAGGCATAAAATCGAGTGTTGTGAAGAAAACAATCACGTTCGAAGATTATCGAAAATGACTTGAAGAACAAATTATTGTTAAACGTGAGCAGTGCAACATTCGCTCTAAATTGCATGTAGTGCATACTGAAAAACAGAATAAAATAGCACTAAGTCCGCATGATGATAAAAGATACTTATTACCTCATAGCACAGACACTTTGCCTTGGGGTCATTACCGAACTATTGAGGAACAGATGGCGCTGGCTGTAATTCAAATGGAGGGGGATAAAAAATGGCTGATACAAGAGAAGAAAGAGTGGGGAACGAAGTGACCAATGAAAACAGTGCAGCACGAGTGGGGGTGACACTTTATGGCGATACAGGTAAACAAATCATTATCGAATACGATGTTTGTGAGGAGCTAATGCACGAATGGAATCCATCGATGGAGGGGGCATCTTGCGATAGAAGGGATATTCTACAAGAGGCGATGGAAGGGGCAGACATCATGGTGGGGAATGGGCTATATCAACCGACGCAGCACGGTGAAGAGCACATTCGAGCAGTCGATCTTGAAAATTACCTGCCTTTGGAGAAGAAACCAAGACTCACTTAACATTTCCATGTAAGTTCATAGCTGATTCTCACTATTTTTCTTCTCAAAGAAAGTATTTTCTCTAACACAAATTCTTATATTTTTACTTTTCAGAATGGATCTATCTGCACTTAACAAAATTGCTGAGCGAGAGTTCTTGCCCAAGAAGAAAGCCACGGACTTAGAAAAGGATCATGCATACATGGTCACTGCGCTCAAGGAAGTAAAGACGAGATTCGGCACGAAGATCGTGGCCGAGATCGATGACAGCTTTCAAATATTTCTGCCAGAAAAGATCTCATCAGCAATGTTGAAAGATCAAGAACTTTTCAATAATCTCTGTAATACAGCAAATAAACTTAGTTTATTTATAACATATCAGGGAGGAACTTCCTTTAAGTTCACCACATGCTAAAATAATGAAATACAAAGACTGATAATTGTTAAATACTATTTATTTATTTGTTCAAACTTATGTGCAATTTACATGAATAAATACATTATTAAATATAATAACAATTACTTTCTTATTTATTTGAACCTTGAATAATTCATACAATCTCATTTTTATCTATCCAACTATTATGCTTGTCACTAAATCCTAACCATTTAACATATACGAGTTTACCACTTTTCTTTGAAACTTTTTCTACTAAATAAATTTCCGGATACATAGTTTTGTGAATTTCCGTTTGACAAAAGCCGCCAGAGACGGATTTATCATAATAATCTTTGAGATGGTAAATTACTGGATCTGTTTTTACAACTCGCGTTATTGTGAAAATTTCCGTTGACCAGTTTGGTGTGTAACCTTTTTCAAAAACATTTTTTATCCTACTTATTCGTACTTTATCTCCTACTTTAAATTTCGGCTTTTTCACTGGCGACTTTTCATTTGGAAAACGTCTCTTGACTTCTCGCTCATTTGCCTGTGTAACATTTTCAGGCTCGATTCCTGTTGTCCGATGTTTTCTCGAATTATATGCTTTGAGCAAGTTAGGTAGAATATCCAACCATTTATAGCTTCCTTGTTTGCTGAATTCTGTCCACATTGCATTTTTTAACGTTCTATTGAATCGTTCGCATATACTTGCATGAAGATTACTATGTGAAGAGTATAAGTGTATATTGTGCTTCTTCATAAGTTTTTGAAAAATTGAATTGTAAAATTCTTTTCCTTGGTCAGTTTGTAGATTCTTCGGTACTCGTCCTTCTTTCAGTATTGACTTCATAGCTGTAGTAACATCATTACCACTCTTTGACTTGACTGGCACGGCCCATGCATACTTTGAAAATATATCTATGACAGTGAGTAAGTAATGAAAACCTTTGTTTTCTTTAGAATATTGTATCATTTCTACAAGATCAGCTTGCCAAGTCTCGTCTATTCCACGTATGTCATATTTTCTTCTCTTGTATCGCCGAGGTGCTGGCTTATGCAGCTCTTCAGCTACTCTATGACGTTCCATCTTCGTTTACAGTAGATGAAAATCCATCTGGAAATTCGTCTATACGAACTTTTAATTGTTTATTCACTTTTTCAATTATATAATCAACACCAGAGTAATTGCGAAGAGTTGTACTATAAAGATAACGCAATTTTGCATCCACTTCCAATTGATGTTTTTCAACTTGCTGCTTGTATTCTTCTATAACTTCACCAATTCCAGAAATTTTAGCAGCTATATAATTTATTTCAGTTTGTAGAATAACTTTCAGTGAATGCAAGGTGATTGCATCGTTTGGCTGATTGGGTGATCCTAGGTTGCAAAGTCGCTTGTTTTCTAAATCAAAATCACCGTCCGGTGTAAAATTGAAAACAATGCCTGGAGGACCACGACTCACTTGCGAGCCCTCAAGTTTTCTTCCAAACACATCGAGACTCATGGTAGTACTGATGCAAAGAAGAAAGTTGCGTGTCAATATATATTCCAAGCTTCACGTAATTCCTCAATAATCGACTGGATTTCATTTTCGTGATTATTATTTCCAGCTGATCGTTCGGCAATCAATAGTCGAAGTCTCTCAGTAAGCTCGTTTGGATCATCCCAGTAGACAAGATCAATGGAAGAACTTTTCTTAGCTATTTTATATTTAGGTATGAGTCCTCCTCCGCTGCTACTGTTCTTTTTACGTGGAGTGCTGCGGAACATTGGTGCTAAGATATTCTTATATTTATTACTTCTCGACATTCGTATAGACTCATCTTTGCTGAATTTTTTCCGATGAGTATTTGTTGCTTCCAGAATCTTGCGATAATTTGCACGATCTGATGAGCTCAGAAGAAGATCATCCGGATATTTTTTAAATAGCAATTCCATTAGTCCACTCGTTTTAGGATAACTTTCATTTCTGACTTTGACATATTTATCATCAAATTCAATTTCTGAATCACCAATTATATACACTTCATCAACCTTTCGCACTCCGTATATATTATCAATCGTTCTACGGCTTTTATCTAGCAATGATAAAAAGTCTTCAGCTGATTCATTTTTTCCACTCGCAGATCTAAATGTAGAATTGCTTATTGTGTCAAAAGCATCATCATCATCATCATCATCATCATCATAATCATAAACAGTAGAATCCAATAAACTTGATTTATTGTTCTTATTTTGATCGTTGAGCAAACTCGATCAATCGACTCTCATTCGTTTTTTCATTTTTTTACTGTTGTTTTGATCCAAAATGTGATTGGACGGTTGCTGTAGTGGGCTTTCACTTTTCATTTCAACAAGTTTCTCAAGTGGTGTGGTGACTGGTTTTAGAGTATCACCGATGACTTTTTCAAAATCATCTTTCTCCTGTTTTAATAAAGTGTTTTTTTTCTTAATAGCCTCACGAGCTCGCAAGAGCTCACTAAGAATATTCTTCTCTTTCGTGAAGTCTGACATGATGACGTGGCGATGTCTACAACTGAACTGTAAGTTTGAGACTCATAATTCCATTTTTATTGCAAAACAATCAAATCCTTTTCTGTATCTACCCTCATTCATCGGTCTATCTTTGTCAATAACGATGAATCCATATTTATCATTCTTCCAACATTCAGAACAAAGATTCCGAAATTCGTTGAAAGTTAAATCGGTATTCACATGATCTTCATAGATATGTTTAAGATTTACATCATCTTGTCGATAAATTACTAACAAATTGACATTATCTCTAATGAGATGTTTTCCTATATGAGCATAAGATTGACATAGATAGAAGCTATCTACACTCTTATGTCTCCCCATACAGAAGAATGCTCTGACGTTATCCTGCTTCTCACATGCCACATCATCAAAAATCATTATTGAATTTGGAAGGGCTTCATCTGGAGATACTGCAGATTCATGCTCACTGAACGGAAGATATGATACTCCTTCAATCGGATCCAAGACATTTTTGAGAAATTGATACTTTGGCTGATTCAAGGATGTAGAGTATACATACAAATTCTCAAACCTAAGACCATTGGGGTGTGTAATTAAAGCCAATAAACTATTTGTTTTTCCACAGTTTGATGGACCACAGAATACTGCTCGTATACTATCTGGCAGTAATTCCCCATGACGCTTCTTTCTCTTCTCTTTTCCAAAATCAAAATTCGTGACAGGGAGTTTGACGTTCTGCTCGGTAAAATCCGTGTTCACACAACAGAGTCAGATTCAACATTGAGCTCTCGAAATATAAACGCTCGTTTTATACCATGAACGTCAGTTGTGAATCAACACTCGAAGAGAGATGATCATACACAAATCTCAGAAACAGCCGAAAGGCTATGGATTGCTTGATAAAGTTATCAATAACTTACCTGTTGAAATGCATCTTCCTGGATATCAATACTGCGGTCCCAGAACTAAATTGAAAAAGCGAATGAAAAGAGGAGATCCTGGTATTAATCCGCTTGATCAGGCTTGTAAAAAACACGACATAGCTTACTCCGATAAAAACGGAGATCGTAAAGCTGCTGACAAGATGCTTGCTGAGGAAGCTATGCAACGTGTCAGAGCTAAGGATGCTAGTCTTGGCGAAAAAGCTTTTGCTTTTGCTGTTAGCAATGCTATGAAATTAAAAGGAAAAACCGGAATGGAACTGAAATTTAATAAGTTAGTGACTGCGGCTAAAAAATCAATGTCAACAAGTAAAAATTCTCGCAAGGTTATTCAATCAGCCTTGAAGGGTGCACGTCAAGCTGTTAAAAGTGTAGGTGGAAAGAAAACAGTTATCATTCCACGTGTTCTGACGCTTCCATCAAAAATTGGTGGAGTTCTTCCTTTTCTCATTCCATTGTTCGCAGGACTAAGTGCAACCGGTGCTCTAGCGGAGGCGCTGCTGGAATAGCTAAAGCAGTTAATGATGCTAAAGCTGCGCAGAAAAATCATGAAGAAAGTAAGAGGCATAATAAGACCATGGAAGCTATTGCTTTAGGCAAAGGTCTTCATCTTAAGCCCTATAAAACTGGAATGGGATTATTTATGAAACCTCATATCGGTCGTGGTCATCAAGTCAGTAGAAAAAAATAAACTTCGATTTAACTTTGCCAAATCGTGCACTGACTGACTACGATCTAAAAAAATATGCTCATATGATGAAAATCTCAGATTTCAGAGGTGTTTTCATGAGAAATAATCTACCACCCGATGGTCCATGGCATAATGAGACAGCAGTGGTAAACTTGGACGACTTTCAAAATAGAGGCACTCACTGGGTTTGATATCGCAAACGTGGTCCTGAAGTGATTTATTTTGATAGTTTTGGTGATCTTAAACCTCCTAAAGATATCATGTTGTATTTTAATATGAAAGAAGTGAAATACAACTATAAAAGATATCAAAATATTGACTCATTTATATGTGGCCATCTTTGTCTCTTTTTCTTAGCTGGGAGACTATAAAAGAGGTGCTCACTGACGAATACAATCATTATCTTCCGATCAGTCATAGAAGATAGCTTCACTTTGAGTCTCTCAGGAAACTCATCTGTCTTAGAAGCGCAATATTTTCCGTCGATTGAACTACCGAAGCATACAAATTTTGTCTTGGGTTTAGTGAACTTTTATCATTTAACTCTATTCCCAATGTTGACTATTCAAATAATAAACTGCATTTAAACGGTGATACTATTATTAATATTCCTACTGGCAGTTATGAGATTGATGCTATTAATCAATTTTTACAAGCAAATTTGAAATCCAAAGGAATCGAATTCTCGTTGAAAGCTAACAACAATACTCTTAGAAGTGAAATTCTCTGCAGTCATCTGATAGATCTCACACCTCACGATGATTGATTTCATTTATGATTGATTTCATTTAATTTGAATCAGAATGATATGCTGGAGAATGCAGGCTGGCTTGGTATTCAAGACAATATCAAATCGGTCGTAGATGACAAGGGTAATTTTGACGTTGCGATTCCACTGAGTATGATCTTGGGTTTTGCAGAAGACTATAAAAAGATTATAGTTAATATGAAGCATGAGCTCATTCTCACAAGATCGAGAAGCGACTTGAACGTAATAATCCAGGAAGGTACTGTAGCATCTGGTGTAACTTATGAAGATTACGAAGTAAAAGTATCAAAGATAGAGTCGTTGATGCCATATGTTGTTGCATCTGATAAACAAAAAATCCAGCTATTGAATTTCATTGGTAAAGATAATCCTATCTCCATGTGTTTCCGTTCTTGGGAGTTATTTGAATATCCTCTTCTCCCAAGCACTACTAAACACGTCTGGACAGTGAAATCATCAAATCAATTGGAAAAACCTCGTTTTGTGATTCTTGGACTGTAAACAAAGAGAAAATCATTGAGAACTGCAAACGCCAGTCGATTTGACCATTGTGAGTTGAGTAATGCGAAACTTTTCTTGAATTCACAATATTATCCATACAACAATAGGAATCTCGACATAGCTAAAAATCAGTTTGCCATTCTCTATGATAAGTATGCTAATTTTCAAAAATCCTACTATGGAAGAAATCCGCAACCGCTGCTGACAAAGTCTTCGTTTCTCGACTTTGCACCACTCGTAGTTATTGACTGTTCTCGACAAAACGAATCTCTCAAGAGCGCTCCTGTCGATGTACGTCTGGAGTTTGAGGCTAAAAAAGATTTTCCTGCTAACACTTCAGCCTACTGTCTGATCTTACACGATCGCATCGTTCAGTACAATCCTATTAGTGGAGATGTCAAGAAGCTCGTCTAAGCTGCACCGGAAAATGGAGTATGCAGTAGACATGACTGGTTTCAAGCAAACCGAAGAAGATTATATTCTAATGGAATTAACAATCATACCTCTCAAGGAAAATAGTGCAGATCCTATTGTTCTAACATTCAAAAATCTCTTCTCATGGAAAAAACTCTCAGACAAAATGCAAAGGGAAAACAAATGGCTAAAACATAATTATCATGGCATCAGGTGGAAAACGGATGGACATGATTATTCTCAAAACGGAAACTTGCTTCGTGACGCTTTACATGATGCATCAAAAATTTTTGTCATGGGTGCATTAAAACAGAAATGGCTTCAACGATTCAAATTTCCTGTTCACAATATTGAACAGTATGGCTATCCGTCAAAACCATCTTTTAAGTGCGTCACAGTATGCACAAATCACAATCCAAGCTATAAGACGACCTGTGCATTGCACAACGTCAAACTCATGAAATTGTTCTATCAGCATAAACTGTAAAGTAAAATAAAAAAATTAAAAAAAAAAGTAGAGAACGTTATAGGCATTCCAAAACATAATAGAGAGAGAGAGGAAAAATTATCCCCACTCTCTCATTGGGTACTAAAACACTATGAGAGGAGAGAGGGTGTTTTAGTATCTTGGAGAGAGAGGGGATCCCTCCTTTTCCATCAGGTACCAAAACACTCTGAGAGGAGAGGGGGTGTTTTAGTATGCCTATGTTTTGGTATGCCTATAGCCTATCTACTTAGCGAGTGCATTTTGGCATGAACGTGGCAAAAATCGAGGTTTACGCCACGGCGTGTCATAAAAAACATCTATTATTCGAATATCGACATAAGGTGGTAGAGTATTTTCGGCTTTAAAACACTTTATCAATGCTGATTTTTCTGTTTTACATATAGTGCCGTCTGAATGACACAATGACATGGACAATGGAATTAATGAAAAAGTTAAGACTTTTTCATGATACGTGCACGAAAAAGGCCACTTTCTATAAACTTTTTCCTCCCAAGGAAGTAGTTTTTTCCTTACTCTGCAGCCTATCCGATGGATGTGTGTGTCTATATACGTATCTTCAAAATATTCAAAATTTTCAAAATTTTTGAAGTTATTTCATAGTATAATGAAAATTTCGTAATTTCTAAAATTTCAAGAATTTCAAAAATTTTCAAAATTTCAAAAATTTCACAAATTTTCAAAATTTCGAAAATTTTTGAAATTCTTGAAATTTTTGAAATTACGAAATTTTTAATGTACTATGGTTTTACTTTGAAAAGTCCTCGAATTTCCCATTCCTTTCATATGCATGATAAGTGGCCTATTCGTGCACTTATCATAAAAAGTACGGTGTGCAACAAGGGGGGAGTGGCTTTTGCAGACTCGGGTGATGTTTTGGTCGCCTACGGCGCTCTCGACTCCCACTCCTGCTCAAAACATCACTTTCGCTAGAAAAAAACAATTTTCCTCCCTGGTTGCACAATATACTATTTCTAGAGTAGTATTTTCATTTAATGAAATACCAAGCATACGTCCAAATAAATTTCTTTGCAACCTTACTTCTTGCACTTTATTATTCATTTTAAGTTTCTTTACTGTATTGCAGGAAGCAAAATTTATTATTTTTTTTTATAGGCTCTTCAAATCTCTTATTAGAAATGGAACATTTTTCAATAAATGCTTTACGTAACTGATTACTATTTTTCTCTACATCTAAGAGAAAAGTAGCTACTTCCTTTGATGCACTTTGGCCGGTACTAATGTTATATAATGAGTCATCATCTAATTTATCATAGTCAAAAGGATTAATATTTTTTTCGATTTCTTCAATAAATTTATTAAGTTGTGAAAAGTCCTTGCCTAATTGATGTTTTTCTAAATCAGAAGTCACATCCTGTACTTTTTTAATCCACTTTCTTCATAAACCTCTGATATAATAGTACTTCTTAAACTATGGCTTTTTGCCCATCTTTGGCGCGCTGATATTGAATTAGTAAAATTGACTATTCCCGTCAATTTATTTGCTGCATCAGCATTAATTGTTTTTTTTTCTAGTGCTAAATCTACCGGGATTCTTAAAAATAGCTTATCAGTTCTTTTTATACCAAAGAATCCCTTTTTGAATTCATCTGCAAGTTCTGGATGAGTCTCATCAACTTTTAATAAGTTATCATGGTATTTTAGTCAGCAACGAGAATAATTTACTTGGTTAAAAATGAATAATATATTATACAGTTCAGGTAACATGAATTGAAAAGCTGATAATCTCCGATTTGAATGCTTCGAGTAAACATTAGATAATAATTGATTAAATCAATATACATCACGTAAAATTGTACTGTTTTTCCATATTTACCGTGTAATTTTTGAATATAAAATATTTCAAAGTTATTTGTATCAATTCTGCATCATCAAAGAAGTTATCTGTAATTTTTTGGGTTTAACGATTTGTAATCATCTCTACTAATATGTCTTCAATATATAGATCATATATTTTAAGAAATTTTCTAAAATGTAGTACTTGTAAACCAACAGCAACAAGAGGGTATGAGCGTTTGCACCTATTCAAGTGTTTCCCACTAATAAAACCATTGATATAATTGGGAATTTTGATTAATAATAATAACAATAATTATTATTATTGTTATTATTGTTAGTATTGTTATTATTGTTAGTATTGTTATTATTGTTAGTATTGTTATTATTGTTAGTATTGTTATTATTGTTAGTATTGTTATTATTGTTGTTATACTATTATCAATACAAATAATAAATACAATAGCGCCAGATCATTATATTACACCACGACGTCATATGCGCACTTTTGCAAAATTATTTAGCGCGTCCGCCACCATTTTGTTTTTCACCTATGGTTTTGAGATAATTTTTTCAATGTCATATAACTACAAACTATGCTTTTATAAAATCGCATAGTGCATTTAATTGAAGTGGATTAGAAATCGATAAAAAAATAAGAAGAAATGCAGACGATACCAGTCGGCTTATACACGATATTCAGCAACTTTAGGTTAATTTTTTCCATACTTGTCCCCCACCTAGACCTTTGCCATTTTTTACTGTTTAATAATGATGTAAGGAATCTCTAGCCAAAATGACAGAATTAAACCTTATGACGTCACTTTACATAAATATTTTGTAACTTACGGCACCTCTACCGCCATTTTGTTCCCCACCTACGCTTCTACCAATTTTTTTTCGAGTTTTTCTTGTTTCAAAGAATGCTTGTGTAAATTTTTAAGCTTGTACCAGATGACGACCGTGGTTCACAATATTTACCTGTTTGATTGCACGCCCACGCACATATATCCCACTAGGACTTTAACCGAGCGGGCTATCGACTCTTCGATACTGATCGAATAGATATCAAAAGAAAACAGGCTTAAACCTTATCACGACCATTTTTAGATGACCGGCTCTTGGACTAAAGGTACTTTTACAAAATTATAATTTATGCATTGTATACATTGATTAAATTGTAAATAGATTATATATAGCAGATTATAACAATTATAAATAACAATCATTATTGCATTGAAAAATTAATAATATTAGTGATAAAAATTAAAATAAGAACAATATTTTAATCATAATTTTAACTTAATTAATTTAATAATGAAATATCAATGACATTATACTTTGCAATAAAATGCAACAAAATCATTTATATGCAAGATAAATAATAATTCTAATAAATTAAAAATAATATACTTTACTAGGCAAGAGTCTGATAGAAAAATTCATCTGCTACAAACATCTTAAACATTGGAGAACCTGCAACAATAAAATAAATTCCATAAATTAAATGCTTAATAGAAAAAGTTTTAAACAATAATTTTTGTTTTTAATTTATAATCAATCACTTATCTAATAATTCTATTGAACTACTTTATTGAAGGCAGGATACGAATACATGGAACACTTCAAGTCAAAACGAACTAAAATCTAAAACACTTACTAAATATGGAGTGTAAACTTCAATATTAAAATTGGACAAACGATCCGAATCATAAACTACATAAATATAACTATAGAATAACACTATTAGTAATCAAAGGCAACTTCACTCCTTACACAATTTGCTAGCATGACTCCATGGCTTTTACGGAAAATCTAAAAATTATTAATTTGCTAAAATACATTAGTTTATACTTTTAACGCACAGAATGATATAATTTACTCCATAAATATAAATTTCATTTAACCGTAGTAACAGAATTAAGAACTATTCAGATACACATCTATTTAAGAGAGAGCACACAGTGGCGCTGTCGTCGTTCAACAAGTCCAAAACTATAGGCCGGAACAGTGCTGGGGTCACGATTATTCGGAGGGTCGCTCAAATGCCAACTTCAGGGGGCATCGCGGAAACAGCGATCTGCTTTGTCTCCTGAAGTCAGCCATCGGGCGATCCTGCATCAATTCGAAAATGTTCGAATTAGAATGAATAAGAAAATGTCAATCTCAAACTAAAAAACAAGAACTCTAAGAGCTAAATCTAGTTCCCCAAGACTTAAATATAAAACGTGAATACTAATATATTCCATTAACTTAAATCTACCTACCCCGTGCACAGCGAGATGCAAATAAAAAAAATAGAACACTAAACCAGACTCTCCTAAAACCATCTACACCAGGCATAGAAAGTTAAAGGAACGTTAAAGCTAAAGGAAAATATTAAATCCTAAGCACATAAACCCACAAAAAAATCAAAATCAAAATACAACATCCTAAGCCTGATCTAAATCAATTTACCTAATACGCAGAGAGAGAAAAGTATTACATTTTTAAATGTGTTTGCACCTCGTAGGAAGGCGAGCGAGCGCAAGAGTAAGATTAAAAACTAAAATCCTTAACCCCACCTATCCGATTCAGTAAGGGTTTTAGTCGTAAAATATTTTTTCAAATCCGTCGGCACATTAAAGAGAGGCTAGCGAGAGCGAAAGTAGCATCACAAACCAAAATTTCTATGCCTACCAATCTCACACAGCAAGAGTTTTGGTTTTGCCTAAAGGTAAGAGTTTGATCGAGGAATCTTAACATGAATTAATCAATCTTATTATTAATCTTACTATTCCGCTCGCTCGCCTCCCTTCAACGTGCCGACGTATGTAAAAATTTAATATTTTCATCTCTCTGCGTAATAGCTGGTAAATTGATTTAGATCAGGCTTAGGATGTCGTATTTTGATTTTAATTTTTCTGTGGGTTTATGTGCTTAGGATTTAATATTTTCGTTTAGCAACTTTCTATGCCTCATGTAGATGGTTTTAGGAGATTTTAGTTTAATATTTTTATTTTTTGATTTGCATCTCGCTGTGCACGGGGTAGGTAGATTTAAGTTTATGGGATATATTAGTATTCGCGTTTTATATGTAAGTCTTGGGGAACTAGATTTAGTGCATATGGTTCTTTCTTTTTTTTAGTTTTAGATTGACACTTTTTTATTCATCGGCGCAGCTACCGGTAATTCGAATATTTTCGAATTGATGCAGGGTCGCCCGATGGCTGACTTCAGGGGACAAAGTGGACCGCTCTTTCCGCGATGCCCCCTGAAGTTGGCATTTGAGCAACCCTCCGAATAATCGTGACCCCAACACTGGGCCGCAAAAACCTGACATAAACCGTCATAAGTGGCATACAACATGTCGTAGATAGCGGGACTGTCGTACGTTGCAGTGTCGTACTGGCATTCCGGCTCCGGCATAGCCGTGGCTGCTAGACAGATGGAACTGTTGCCACTGTCGTGACGGAAGATTAATCCCGTTACACGCAAAAAGGAACAGAAACAAGTAAATACTGATCCACCATGTTACATAAGTATTATCCTGTAGTGCAGCATTTATCAGAAATAGTTAAGTCTGTTTCCTTAGCTGCAATAATGCTATTGCGAAAAAAGTCCCGTTGATTATTATTTTCTAATCGTATCATTAACTTATACATTTTATATGTTATTATCATTACAATTTCTAAAATCCTTTATACAGAAATCAATTGTCATTAAAATCCAATATTATTTTTTGCTGCAGCAGATCAATATAAGTATTCGAATGAAACTGAGTAGTTTTATTTAGATTATGCAATTGACGAATCTGAAAAATTGATCTGTTTTATAAGAATACGAATTTCTTTTATGAAGCATGGTCAGTATATTGAAAATACTATCCGGTAACACAGCTGATAATTAGAACAGGAAAAAAAGACGATGCTTCCTCTCATTGTCAAGTCTTACCCCAATACAGTTTAATGAATTTATCAACAATATTTGAATATTTGTAACTTTGATGCTCGATTAGATGTTCGATTGAATGTTTCCTTTGTTTTATGCGGCGTCCGGGAGTCGCTAGATGTTCGAGCTTTTCTTATTCGTTTACTATTTATTAATTCAATATAATTATTTTCTTAGTTGGCACTAAATGTCTATATTGTTTAATTTAAACGTTTATAACTTTTAGTTACTGTTTACTTTGAAATGTTTGTAATTTTAACTCACGTATGTATGCCCTTATTTTTTTTAATTATTTCCCTTGAGCTTTATTATTATTCTTAATTTGTTCAATTTTATTCATTTTTTTTTTGTTCACGCTCATATCTGTACCCTCTTCCTGTTCGATTTCCGGTATATATCGTTTAGTTAACTAATAATTTCACACGGGCCCTTATATTCGGGTTTGAACTGGACGACTTTGGGTTCCTTAAGAACATAAACGATTTCTCCTCCTCTAAAATGTTGCACGTTTAGTTTCTTGTCGTAATAGTATTTTAAGCGGTGTTTTAATTGTAATAGATTCATCGCTGCCAACGTTCTAAGTTAAGCGTAGGCTTCCGTTGTGTCAGTAAGATGGTCGTCGTATGTTTGTAAGTGATCTCGTGGTGGGAAGCTTGACGGTGTGCGTGCACGTCGGCCAAAGACTAATTCGTGTGGCGAGTAGCCTAGTCCGTCGTGATCTGTAGCATTATATGCGTGCTGTATTAATGGTACGACTTCATCATAGTTATCGTTATCTTTGTTGTATATTTTAATATATTCTTTTAACGTAAGATGCATTCGCTCTATTCCTCCGTTAGACTGTGGATAGTACGCAGTTATCGAGTACTTATTCACTCTAAATATTCGAGCGAATTCATGCACTAGTATGCAAAATTTTGTAAAGTTATCTTGGATCTTGGATAATTAATATGTGTCAGTTTCCTCGTTCGGTTTGAGGCATTGGACCGCAGAAATCGATTGATATTTTGTCAAATGGGTGAGATGGGGTATCTGTGATGAGAATCATTAGTTTTGTTTTTACTCGCACTAGTTTCTTTTCTTGGCACCCTGCGCATTCTCGAACAAACTGCCTGACGTCTGCTTGCATGTTTCGCCAATAGTATTCGCCGGCTACTCTGTTGTATGTTTTGTTCGTTCCCTTATGACCACCGATTGATAACTCGTCTTATTCTTTAATAAGTCTATATCTGTCCTCGATCTTTGGTACTGTAAGTTATTTTTAAATAGAACGAACGATATTGCTTTCCCTTTAGAGGTCTTCTTACACTGCTCAATTACGTGTTCCCAGTCTTCGAGCGTAATTATTTTCAAATCTTTGATAAAGCCAAACGTCGTTATTCCGTACTTCTCAGTTAGTAACTGTAGTGTTTTATACATCCAGCAATATCCGATCTTAGGGATATATCGTGTAGGTGTTTCTTTAAAATTATGCCGAACATGTACGCCTCTCTGTATTTTGTTACGATTATTTCGCCTATGAAATGTTGTGTTTTGAAAAGCTCCTCTACGTGTATGTAACGCTTTCTGTCAAAGCGTTTAGTACCTCTGTGTCAAGAATCATGCCTTCTGCCAAGATATAAGCAATTATGCATTTATGCGCAAACGGGTGATGATTCAGGCTTTGTACCCCAGTGAATAGCTCTTGGCATTGTGAATTGTCATTAGGATCTCTTTCTCACTCTAGTGAATCTATATATATATATATATATATATATATATATATATATATTATAACTTTATAATGTAGGCAAGACAAACCAACCCGCCTAACGTGGTATGCCCGACCCTCCCCTACGCCTGCAACTCAGCTTCTACTTACAATCAGTTGACTCGTGTCGTTTGCAGATTTAAGATTTTTATCACCGAGTTAAGCAGGCAGTTTCCCGATGGCACCATCCTTTACAGATATGTGGCAAGTTTCTCCTTTTATGGGACTAATATTATCGTGTTTGCTCGTATTATGAAGGCGGAGGCTGGTGTCTCCCCTGGATGCTTCTGAAGCAGTGCTCTCGGGCGAAGACTTTGCGCTGCACAGTGTCGGAAATTGGACAAAATTCGCTCAACTGCTGGTTTCGCAAGGTATCCCCCTAAAACCACTTGAAAAGGGTTCCCTGATACTCCTAAAAACAGGTGTCACTGCGATAATTTTGATATTTTCATTCCCGCATTTGTAGGCAACGATAGACCAATGACACCTCATTTCACCATTTTCTCGAATTTGTCATAATCGTGTAAAGTTGTATATATGTATATATAACTTCATATATACCCATATATATATATACCATTATATATATATATATATATATATATTATTTATACGAATAAATGGATGGTTCTCTGTGAAATCGAGAACTAAAAAATTAATATAGCCATAAGTTTGAGAATATGTTCTATAGATATCCAAATAGTCTTATGAATTTTTTCAGACTTTTTTCATCGATACTCTTCGAGTTATAGGTGGTCAAAAGCAGGTGCTAAGCATTTTTCAGCGTTTTTTGCCTATTTTGAATGATTGATAACTGCTCAGGGAAGCATTTTTCACTATAGACATAGGAATACTTTTTTTTTGTAAAATTTTCTCACCTTTTCAATAAAAATATCCTTAAAGTCATATATATATGTTTAGGCTACCTTATTTGCAATTTAAACCTTTAAATCCGAAATTCTGCTGGTTCGATCCCGTGGATCTAGACCAAAAAATTCATGGAGATGCCTTTTTAAAGTAAAAAAATATCTATTAAGTTTTAGAGTGGGTCTGACCTTCTACTAGAAGTTATACATCAAACAAACATAATATGATGGTTAATAAGTAGTTAATATGCAAATTTGACACTTATAACGTTGGATATTTCAAGACTATCGTTACGAAATAAGTTATACAGCTAGGTTAAAGTAGTATAAGAATATGTACATAAATTCCACAATTGGTCTAGACTCCTATCAATATAATGATCAAAAAGTTATGAAAATGAATATTTAACTTTTATACACATTCCTATAAGATTTGCTTCTTTTATCATACCACAATCAAATTCACACAATTCCCGAAGTAACAGAGGACATGCATTATTTGCAAAAAATAAAAATATAAATTAATTAATTATGGTTACGCAATAATGATTAGTTCTGTAATTAATTGTGTGAGTAGTCACGTGATTAATCCTATGATTAATCCCGAGATACATTGCTTTATAATCACGTGAGTAATCACGTAATTAATTAATGTCTACTGAAAAAATCCCGTGATTACCACGTGAAAATCACGTGAGATTTTCATAAGATCATTTGGATATCTATAGAACATATTCTCAAACTTATTGCTATATTAATTTTTTTGGCTCTTGATTTCACAGATATTTGTTATAAATAATATTTGTTTTTTTGTTTGTAACAAATATAATATTTGAATATAACATAAATTTAATGATTAGGCTACGTATTTTTTTAAGTTTGCATATGGAAAATTTATTTAAAAATATTTAAAAAAGCATTAACATACTACTATGTATTAAACAATATTTTCTTTATTGGAACTATAAATTAAGTTGGAGGAAGCTACGTGCCAATGAATTGGCAGCGGTTTTTTTTATTTCTATTGCAATCAAAATAAGAAAAAAATAAAAGTATTAACTATATGCACTTTGATTGACTGATAACGTACTTATTTATAGAATAAATTACATACAAGAGCGATGATTTATGTCCTGTATGATAATAATAATTATATCTCTATTTTCCAATGTTCAAACCATTTTTACCATTATATCGAACTTTGATAATATTTTTACCATTATATCGAACTTTGTGAATACACAAGTTATAGCACTTGAAACATATATGGCTTTACAATTATAGGTACATGCTGTTGTTCTTAAAGTATCTTAAAGTATTATATTTTTAAATATAATTTTTATAAAAATTATAATAAGAGCTACATTATTCGTATTTGAAATCGCAGCAGACTAAAACTGTTACTAGTAGTAAGAAAACTAAAAGTATCAAGCTTCAACATAATAAGTTGTTTTGAAGTTTAATAATATTAATAAAATCATTATCTGGAAATTTAAGTGTCATTGTGTATTAATACCATGTTAATTCATATAAATCATATAAATAAAATATAAATATAACTAAAAATAATATAAATAAGATGTAATAGAAGTATACATCTTATTCACAGCTACAGTTTCTTTTCTATAAAAAGATGAATTCACATTTCTATTTCTCTGTTAATAATACGAATTTAAAAATAAACTTGTAAAGCAATATAAACGAAGATTTTATATAATTATTTTTTACTACTATTTTAAAGGACAATTAATTCTGAAAGTGGCGATATACAGTGCTTCAGTAAATAATTGTTAAAAATAGAAGTCTCATTATAATCGTTATTTGCAGATAATATATACTATTATTGATTTGTTTTAATTATACTAATACTGAGCCATTAACAAAGTTAGAAATGTTTATGTAACGTTTTAAAAGCTGAATATTAAAAAAAAAGTTTTAAATTGCTAAATATTACAAAAAATGTCGATCCATTTAACATATTCATATTTTTGTAATTTGATATGGGATAATAAAAATCTCTCAGAGTCTTCTGCTGAATTTATTTTGAAAGACCTCAAATTAAAATATAAAATTTCAGAAAATGAGGAAAAAAATTGCTTGAATTCTTAAAGACAAACTTTATGATTCAATATAAACGTAAATGGGCAATCGTTATCCGTAAAAAAGATATCTTTCTGTCAAAATATAAAGAATTTCTTGAGAAAACTTTTACTTTAGAATGCGAAGATGCCGATTCTTTAAATTTGGATACATCAGTTAGTAATATTAATCTATCTCAATCGAAAATAAATTTAAATTCCAAAAAAGTAGGAAGACCACTTTTGTCTTATGAAGAAGGATCTTCAAAAACAAAACGTAGACGAGCAATTGACTTGGCTGAAGAACATACAAAAGAAGAGCTAGTTACAGCACTTAAAATTAAACACGAAGCTCCCTTTGATAGTCAATATATTAATAAAGCCTTAGCCATGTACCTAGATTTAGATTTATCAATACGCAAGTATACAAAATTGCAAGATTATACCAGTGATATGCATGGAGGCACATTATACCCAACTTATTCGTCGATTAACGATGCCAAGAAGGCTTGTTACCCCGAACACATAGATTTTTCGGATTCTGGAGCCAAAGTTCATATAATATCTTTGCTTGATCATACCTTAAAGAGAATTTTGATGACATTAAACATAGATGCATTACAAGTTTCAAATCAAAATGTTATTTTTTCAGGAAAGTGGGGTATGGATGGGAGCTCAGGACAGCAAACAACAAGGCAGTCTTTTACAAATAATACTATGATTTTGAATTCATGTGACAGTGATACAGAAATTAATGATCCACAAGATTTTACAGATGCGTCTGTGTTCATTACAACTTTTGTACCTCTTGAGCTCAAAACTATTGATGAAGAAATTTTGTGGATTAATGAAAAACCTTCGTCTACGTTTTATTGTCGTCCAATAAATTTCATATTTACTAAAGAAAACGATAATATTACAAACAAAAACTACACAAATATTACCAAAATACTGAACAAAGTCCAAAATTATATCATAGATTTTATGGATATGACGTTCAATGTGAAATTAGATTTGAAGTGTACCATGATTGATGGTAAAGCGGGCAATGTTATAACAAATCAAAAAGCTTCTAGTCGCTGTAACATTTGTGGAGTTGGTCCTAAGAAGATGAATGATATAGATCATGTCTTAGGTCTTCATTGTCATACAGAATTTTACAAATTTAGCTTTCCCATATTACATAGTTGGATTCGATTTATGGAGTATGCACTGCATATTTCTTATAATCTAGATTTTCAGAAGGGAGAAGCAAGAGGATCTGTCAATAAAGAGTTAAAAAAAGTGAGAAAATCAGAAATTCAGAAGTCGTTAAGAAGTAGACTGAGAATTAAATAGAAAATAACAGTTGACGTAGTTAAACAAGGTGCAGGTACCACGAATACGGGAAATGTTGCACGTACTTTCTTTGCTCAATCAAAAGAGGTATCTAAAATTATAGGCGTTAATGAGGAATTTTTATCTAGATTGTACGTAATTCTGCAAATAATATCATGTAAAAAAAATAGTTAACTTAGTATTATTCAAAGATTACTGCTTAGAGACGGCTAAAAGATGTGTAGAAATGTACCCCTGGTACAAAATGCCACCATCTGTACATAAAATCCTTATACACGGATGTGATATTATGATTGAATTTCCAAAACCTATAGGATATTATTCTGAAGAAGCGCAGGAAGCTTCCAACAAAATATTTCGGAAAGCTCGTGCTGAACATAGCAGGATGTTCCAAAGGTCTCAAACGAATGAAGATATAATACATTATTTTATGGTTTCATCAGACCCAGTCATAAGCAGTTGTCGAAAACGTTCAAAAAAAATTGAACAACAATTAACCTCTGAAGCTACAAAATTTATAATCACATCTGAGGAAATGGAATAACTAAATATTATAGCGATAAACTATAAAAGAAATAACAAATTAAACGTATATAAATATACGAATCACAGTGAAAATGGAATTACGACAAACATAATACAAAAAAGAATGAAATGCAATAAAAAATTAAAAAATATAAAAATACAAAACCAAAAAAAAGAAAAATCCCCTTTTTAGGACTTCTACCTTTTCGTGGTAAAGGGGCTTAAATCGTACTATGAAAGAAACGATAACTAAATGGAGTCAATTCTATATTACAGCTTATAACTATCAAAACATCATGATAAAATTCAACCGTGTGATTGGATATGCCAAATTGATAAACTTATAAATCTTTTACTCTAATCAAAATACGTTTAAACTAAATCTAGGTCTATCAGATAATTATAAATCTATGATAATCGAGTAAAGTAGATATTTAGGTTAGGCAGAAAAAATGTAGTACCTAAGAAAAGATAAAAAATAATGAACTAAAGATACAAACAACATTCAGATTAGAAATCGAGAAAACGAATACTCGAAAAATAATAAAAGAAAGAAAATGCAGATTGCGTGGAAAAATAAAGAAACCATGGGCTGAAAATAGAGATAGAGATATAACTAAAACTGGATTAAAGGGCTGAATGTAGAACGAGGTAGAAATAGACATAAGAAATATAGAAAATAGGAATATCGATAGAGGTGAAGTTGGAGATGGATAGAAGATACACAATCGATGTACAGTACTTAGATATATAATTATAGTTAATCATCATAATATATTATGTTTGTTTGATGTATAACTTCTAGTAGAAGGTCAGACCCACTCTAAAACTTAATAGATATTTTTTTACTTTAAAAAGGCATCTCCATGAATTTTTTGGTCTAGATCCACGGGATCGAACCAGCAGAATTTCGGATTTAAAGGTTTAAATTGCAAATAAGGTAGCCTAAACATATATATATGACTTTAAGGATATTTTTATTGAAAAGGTGAGAAAATTTTACAAAAAAAAGTATTCCTATGTCTATAGTGAAAAATGCTTCCCTGAGCAGTTATCAATCATTCAAAATAGGCAAAAAACGCAGAAAATGCTTAGCACCTGCTTTTGACCCCCTATAACTCGAAGAGTATCGATGAAAAAAGTCTGAAAAAATTCATAAGACTATTTGGATATCTATAGAACATATTCTCAAACTTATGGCTATATTAATTTTTTAGTTCTCGATTTCACAGAGAACCATCCATTTATTCGTATAAATAATATATATATATGTATATATATACACACAATGGTATATATATATATAGAATAATGGTATATATATATATGGGTATATATGAAGTTATATATACATATATACAACTTTACACGATTATGACAAATTCGAGAAAATGGTGAAATGAGGTGTCATTGGTCTATTGTTGCCTACAAATGCGGGAATGAAAATATCGCAGTGACACCTGTTTTTAGGAGTATCAGGGAACCCTTTTCAAGTGGTTTTAGGGGGATACCTTGCAAAACCAGCAGTTGAGCGAATTTTGTCCAATTTCCGACACTGTGCGCTGACTCGATCGTCTATTTGCGGTGTAATGTGATAAAAATCTGTTCTTGGTCTGTAGATGGAAAGAGTGTGTTTCAAAGTGCTAGGATGACTGTCGCGTGGAGCTAAGGGGATATGTGTGGTAAGAATTGACAGTCTCTTCAGGTTCGTCTTCTTCTAGATTCAATTCTGCTCCTCCCTCTTTTATGGCTTCACAGGCTTCCAGTGTAACCTCTGGTGGATTCAACTCTATCTCATGATCGGTAGTATTTACACAGAACGCGTGTATTTTGCCTCCCTGGTTAATACCAATAAAGTTTCCAAAATATATCCCTTCTCCTAAATTTTGTAAAGGGGCAAATCCTACTTGCTCTGATCCATCGCTTGCTCTTGCGTAAATCACTTGTCTCATACGTGCAGGTATAATAAATCTTTCGTCTCGCATAAATGGTATAAGAGTCTGTCCAAATTCTATACATCTGTACGCAGCATTGACCTTTCCACCGTATTTAGAAAGCACATCCCATCCTAAGATTCCATCTGTATCAATGAAAAATTCATCAGGAACCACGTGCACGTCGCACTCTAGTCCCTCTAAACTCATATTTGTCCTACCTAAATTTAAACATTCGCCCGGCGTAACTCCGTTATTGGCAATTACCTATTGTTTATCAATTATCGTCCTCATAGTGACATTATTCGCTTTAATCAACGTAACATAAGCTCCACTATCCGCATAGAAACGTACTTTCCTCTCCTCTAACTTTTTGCTCGTAAGCTCTACGATCGGTGGTTTACGTCCTGCTGTAGCAAATCTCACTAAGTACTTCCTATTATTAATTTTCTCTTGCACATTGGCTTCTTTCTCCTGTTTCGACTGTTCTTTTAACTTATTAAACTGCACGGCTATCTCCTTTATTTGCTGTTTTGAATTTTCAATTTTCTCCTGCTTCTTACTGATTTGCTTCTCTACTTTCTTTTCTTGTCTTGGCGTAGGTTTCGGATTCGGTGGATTGTTGTTTATTGATTGCCCGATACCCCCGACTGGTAAGGAGCATCCTGGTAATTTAAAGAATTCCGGGACTGATTTCTAGCATTTCTGTTATCTTGTGTATTACGATCATTGTTATAATTGCTGTTATTCTATCGCCTATCGTCAAATCCTCTGTCACTTCGCTGATTCTCAAATTCCCGGTTGTTTCGACGATTTTCAAACCCGCCGTCATTACGCCTGCTGTCGTATCTCCTATTATCGCACCGATTATAATTTCGATTATCATCTCTATCATTGTTGTACCCATTATTGTTGTTATAATTTTTATTATCGTCTCGATTATTATATATATTATTACTGTTATAATTTCTATTATCCCCACCGTTGCGTTCTCCCGAATACATGCGTACGTTATTCTTTCGATAACCGCCGTTTTGCTTTCCATTATTTACTTGAGGAGCGCTATTATTCTGCGTCGCATTATTTGCTTGCGGTGCAGATACGACGTCTGGTATCGGGACCAAGGTGGGTACGGGGAAGGGGTTTACACTACTGGATGAGCAGCGGTAGCAAGTGCTGGCGCTAGCTTTTCAAGTTTTTCCTTAAGATGTCCGTTATTTATCGCGTTTTTCAACGAGAAGCATTCGACGTAAGTGTGACCCACGATATTACAATATCGGCATATTTTTTCCTTGCAATCGTTCTCTAAGTGTCCCTGTTGCCGACAATAGTTGCATGCGCTTATACCCGTAGTGAACCTGATAGCTTCGGTGGCTACTGGCGTGGTCTTCGGCTCATATGCTTTAGTTTAGACCGAATGGAAATTGTTCGAGAGTCTCCTAATCGGCGTTATCATTATAGGTAGCTCTCTTCCAGTTGCGCACGTCGCGGCTCGCATCATAGATGTTTAACAATCGATTGTGCAATGTTTGAACGCGTAGTCCGTAGACTCCGACACTTTCTCCTGTATATTGGCAAATTACTTTAAGATCAGCTTAAACTTTATCCGCTCCGCCAACGCCGCTGTGCTGCGTAGTTAAATTGGCTATCAACCGCTCTACGGTGTCGTATTGCGTCAGGCGCAAAGTGTAGCCGTCAGCAGCACGTCCCCGAAAATTCGATGCCAACGAGTTAAGTACCCAGCGTTCGGATTCAGGGCCGAATTCATGAATCACGTCGCGAAATGCGCGACAAAATAGTGCAAACATGTCTGGATTTCCGTCGTAATGAGGCATTGTGTTCAATGCTTGATGTAACAAGAACATCTGGCCTTCGTCTCGAGAGCGGTCTCTATGCTGTTGTACGTTTTGTATGCGTCGAATAATCGGATCGGAATATGGTTTTGAATTTAAATCCTTGTGTACTTTATCCTGCATGCGTTTTTTGAACTGATCGTATTGCTCTATAAAATCGAAGTCTCCTGGTTGCGGTCCCGGTTGTTAAAAATTTATAATTATACTTATATTTAATTTATAATTATACTTATATAAATAAACCAAATTGTTTGTACTATTCTTAGACATAATTACCTTCATTTTGATGGTTTTAGACCTTCTATATACCTCTATAATACCTACATATAGTAGGGAGCCCATAATTCACTGACCGTAAGATTCCAAAGGAACGAATGGCTCAAATGAGCTCAAACTCCAGGATATTGTTTAGAAGAACATTAGTTATGATATGAATGAGGAGATTTGGTTTAAATTTCATAGAAAAAGATTGGCTATGCACAAAATGTATGTACACAAATAAGTATGTGTAGTATATTTCAATTAACGTTCTTTTGAAGTTCTATTGTTTTTCATGCAACTTCATATTATTGATTGTAAATAATAACTGTCATTCAAAATAAACCTATCTTTGAGTAAAGATCTTTGCACTTTCTCTAAGTTTACTCTATACATATACAATAGTATGTACAAATAAGTTACTAATAGACAACACTATGAGTAAAATGAATCGGGCATGGAAAGTTATAGTTTCCATTGTTAAATTATTTATATTATTTATATGTTTAAAACTTTTTTTCATTGATCTTATTACCTTTTTAATCTATGGTTACAATTATTACATTTGCTATAGCATTTATAAGGTCACAATCAACTTTGACAAATATAAGAATTGTTGTAATAAATATGTATGAAATGCTACGTAATTGTCATCCATAATAATTTTGCGGAATATATCAAACTCGCCTAACCTTTTACTTTATTAGAAGTTCATTTTTTTTAGATAGATATACTTCTAGTTTCTCAATATCCGTAACGTTCATTTCGTTATCGCATTCCTCCAACTTCTCTGTATTTGAGCCTTTTTTTAATTTCTGTCCTAGTAGATTTTTCTGATTGTCACTCATTTGGTACTCTCATTTTAGTTATCTCTTTATTTATTACAAAATTTTATACAGCTCAAATTTTTTATTTTTATATCGCATACAACTAATTTAAATGTAATATTGCTGTGCTACTTATTTTGCAATACGTGACCTACTTTTCGCGTTTTTGCAAACTACACAAGTTTCGGACAGTTCATAGACACAGTAATTTAACTCGACTCTGCTATATAAGTGTTCTTTGGACGGTCTTTAGGCTTTAAACTGATTTATCGTGATTCTATAATCTCAAATTAATTTATTTTTATTCCATTCGGTCGTAGCACAATTAAATCTTCAAATTTGTTGCCGATTTCTTTTTGAAACTCTGATCGTTTAACTTAGTTGTATACTATTTTTTGCTGCCTAACTTCTTGCGATCGGAAAAATAAATCTATTTTCTTCTTTAATTGTCTTAATTTTTCTATTAATTTAGATTTTTCGTTTAATAGTTTCCGTAAAAAATATCCCTTAAATGTGAACGTTAGAATTTGTATGGCACCTTGCCATACAAATTTTGGAATCGACACTCAAAAAAAAAACAATCATCTTCACATTTATCCAATTCATTTTCTATAATGTTACTCTTTAGAATAGTGAACGCACATTTTACAAGAATTGAAAAATTTTTTAAAGCTGTTTCATGTAAATAGCTTTTCAAGCATGGCAAGCTAAAATAAAGTAGCCAAGACTTTAATTCAGATGGCTTTGGTTTCGTGGATCTCATGTATCTCATTCTATGTATCTCATGAGTTGGAGTAATTTTGAGATATTGTTTTTCCACGTCTTTCCAAGCTTTGATAGAAATTCTGAATTGATAAATCTTATCTTTCCACAATTTTATTAGTTGCCATATAACTTCAAGAAGGAGAGCATGCATGTATTCATATAGAAAATACCAAATTATGTCAAAATGTAGCAGCAGTTCAAGTAAGGCCGAATATTCTTTTACACCTTTTGTAAGTGTTCCTTTTTCATTAGCTGTATTCATGTCTTGCAAGTGACTTTCATGATCTCTGAGCACACTCTCTTGGTCTCGTACATATCGGATTCCATGAACTTCCTTTATATATTAAGCTAGTTGATAGCACCAGCTACAACCACAGTATCCATTAAATTGGATACGATTTTGCAAAATCAGGCGACATACTGAATCGACAGGGAAACCAAGTACACAAAATTTCATTAAATACTGAGTGCCGTTATGTGTTAGTTTTATGACATTGTGGTAAAGACGACTTATTTGTTCGACAAATTTTCAAAGGTATAGATTCATCAAATCACTTTTTGGTTCATGCTTAACCATCAAAATCCTGTTAAAATAACAAACTGAGATTGCAGGTTTCGCGATAATTGCAGAATGCATAATTGCAGTGGCCAAAAGCCTTTTTTCCACTTTTAGTTAGAGGAGCACCGTCAGTATTACAGTTTAACGTTAACATGTATTTTGATTTATTGTCTTGATTATTTTCTGCCAATAATTTTTTATGCAATGAACCTTTGAATTCGTTGTTATTAGATATGATATTTTTTATAACATCACTGAAAATCTCATGATTAGAAAAAAGAATTTCTATTTGATAAGCTAAATCAATAGTTAGAAAATAGTTTTCTGAAGATGATGCTATTTTATCTTCTTTTTTATATTTTGCATATATACGTTTGAATCTTTTTGTAGGTTTGTTAGACTTTACAGAATAAATAATTTGTTTCGAACAAAATTTACAATAATAATAATACGTCACGTTCTCATTTTGAACTAAAAAACATTTCGACATCATATGTTTTGATAAATTCAGATTTTCAAATTCAGGGCCCGCACAAATTTTGAACATGTTAACTAACATTAAAAGAGCCTTATCAGAAATAAAATTAATCGCAAACAAAAAGCGGTGCACATTAAAATTATATCTCGCACACTGATACGTTTCAAAGCATGATTAAACATTATTTTATCAAAGCAATAACCTTCATTTTCATTATCAATACATACGTTGCTACTTATATTATTACCTGAATCATTTACACTACTAGTACAATCAGATTCACTGTCAATTGAACTATTATCATTTAGAGAAGCAGTGCTATTAGTCTTTGTCGCTCTTATACATAATATTCGAACTACTTATGCAAATGTCTTGTTCGTTGAAAGAATGCTGTACTGCATGATCATCTTCATCGTTATTCCTTATTTCGCTGAATTCCATATCTGAATTGCCGTGGTGAACGTTTAAATTTGTAGGATTTTTAACGATGCAGTCTGCATTATGATTGCCCTCATTATCTGCAGCTACTTGTACATAAGATAAGATGTACTTACTTCGTCCACAATTTTTGGCCTCTACTAATCTGCTATTAATCTTTGATGTTGACCTATGCTGCTGCTGGTACTGTGAGAGTCGCGTGCAGGAGATCGAAATGACAGCCAAGAGCGTCATAGCAAAGTCCAGTATGAGTGATTAATATCTACTGACTCATCACACCTCGTATTCGGGTGTATTCGTTAACTCCGCTGGGCTACATATTGTACGCACTCATCAATTTTGTGCTTACTGGCTTATTGCTAAATATTACATTATGTTTCAGAACGTAACAATGCATACATTATAAGATGTTTGCCTCGAGAAAATATTAATCGAAGCATATTTTTTATTAGAAACATTTAAACATAAATCAGTTTCAATCAGATTCGATACGTTATCTTTAGCTTAATTTGAACGAATGTTTTTGTTTAATTCAATGATTATGTATCTTTGCTTGAAAATAAATTATAAATCGAACCTTCACAAAGCAAATCATATTTTTTTGTTTGCTTGGATACTTGTGATCCTTTATCTTTATGTAAAAATAGTTTATAACGTCGATAAGGTTTTATTACTTTATCAGAACTGTTTGTTAGTAACATACCACTGCTATTATTATGGACATTTGCCATGTTTATGTATCATATGATAGCAACCAGCTGATAATCATGCCAAAACGTCAGCTAATTATCAGGTGATTTCAGCTCAGTATTTTTAATAAAACTGAGTTATAAATATGCGTTTATGTGAGATAAAATGTTAATGATAATCAGGTGATAATTATTCAAAATTTGTAACCTTTAATATATTTATTATAAGTTGTTTAAATGGAAAGTAGATGCGCAGACGATGTATGAAGTGGTTCCAATTAAGAAATTTTGTTTTGTACATATTAAAGAGAAGGACCCTTCAAACTTTTACGTTGACGATGAAATGAAGAATGAACATTGTCTTTTTTTCTTTTTTACAACTTTTGCAGCCATAATTGCGAATACGAATGTTCGACTGCAATCGGGAAACGATTAGAAACTACGCTTGGGCACGTTTCAAAGTTTCTAGTTTTTGCCGCTTAAGGGGGCGTTTCAGTCGTTTAACATAGCGAATTATTGGCAAATACATTGGTTTATATGGGAGCTGTGACGTTACGCTTAACAAGATGAATTCCGTCCCGTTCTTAAAGTCATGAATATTGCGCAAAAATAGTTTATTATATAATTTGAACATAAATAGTATATTATGCAACTAGGGGGGAAAATTGGCTTTTTCTAGCGAGGGTTATGTTTTGAGCACGAGTGGGAGTCACTCGAGTCTGAAAAAGCCACTCCCTACTTGTTGCACACCGGACTTTTTATGATAAGTGCACGCATAGGCCATGTATCATGCATATGAAAGGAATAGGAAATTCGAGGACTTTTAAAATTAAAACAATAGTATATTGAAAATTTTCAAAATTTCGAAAATACTCTCGACACACACATCCATCGGATAGGCTGCAGAGTAAGGAAAAAACTACTCCCTTGGGAGGAAAAAGTTTTTTCCTCCCAAGGGAGTAGATTTTCCTGCTGCCAAGAAAAACTCGATTTTCCATTCATTTTACATGCATGGAAAGTGGCCTTTTTCGTGCACGTATGATGCAAAAGTATTAGTTTTATTATCATCTAAGCAAAGCCGAACAGCTGTTCGTTTGCTCTGTCCAAGCAAGACCCAGCGAGCTTGAGGACTGCGCATACATTGTGCGTATCGATTTGGCGACCGGCTAGCGGCTGGCGATATCTCTACGCAGCGCGCCTGACGTGTGTTTTAACGTTTCGAAGCGAATTCCCGGCCTCCGCTCACCGCAATGATTCGTTCGGTTCAACTTTTCGGCGATATTATAAGTGAGTGCGAAGTGCAAAATAGCACCGTCGACGCGATGTAGCAGTGCTATAAGTAGTTTGAAGTGCTGCTATGGCCTGTAGTGTTTTCAAGCAGCTTTCGCTCACCGTGATCTCGCTCGCGGATCGGCTGCTCGTGGATCTTGCTGTATAAAACAATGCAAAAAGTATTCAATAGTGCACCCAGAATGGCACCGACGATGCGATGTCTAAGTGTCAGTCCATCGAGGAATGCTGCAATATCGGAAGATACGTAACTCTAGCAAGAAACTTGATTTCTTACTTAGAGGTTATCTCTTGTTTTTGTGACTATTTCTGCTGCTGCTTCTGCTGATTCCACTGCTTTGTTGATATACTTTTCTTGCTAGATGATGTCTAGGTGACGATTCACCATCACACAAAATCCACAAAACGTATTTCTTTCTGTATTCTTACGTTTATCAGTTTAAAACTGATATTTATTGTGTTATGTTCAGCGTAATCAGTCACTATGTGATTGTGTGATCTGTTTTTACAGCTGAATTAGTGTTGTAATCCTGATGTCCCCTACTGGTAGCTATGTGGCATTGGTGACAGAGGACAGAGATAATTGACTATTTTTCGCTGCCAATTCGACCATGCATTCACTACCCTGGAGCTGATTCGCACTGTCTGGGCAGTGTAGCTTGGCGTTGCTGGCCACCTCCAACACCTCAAGGTGTCTCTAGAGCTGATTCACACTGTCTAAGCAGTGTAGGCTAGCGTTGCTGACTTCTTCAACGCATCAAGATGACCCTGGAGCTAAATTTACTCTCCCTGTGGCGTCTTTTCAAGAGGATTTAAACCTTATTAAATGAGAAGATTTAATAATAGGGGTTAATTTATAAAACGAATTGTTTGAAGTATAGCGTAGTTTACTGGGACGTGGCAGGTTTCTCAGAGCCTTTCTTCAATCTGAGTTATTTCGATTCTTGTTGAGTTTAAATTTTTCTAGTTCAGTAAAATATACTCCAATTTTAGAAGTATATTGTGCTCATTTATTAAAAAAAATAGAGATTGTTATCAAGTTATGTGTACCAAAAATCGTTTTTTTTGGACTATGCCTTAGGTTAAATCATTTAAAAAGTGTATTTGTCATGGTGAAAAGTTGTATTTCCAAAATATCTACAACTTTTACTGCTGTAAAACACGATTTTGGGCGTTTAACTCGAGTAATAAGCATTTTCACGTTTAGGTATCAACAAAAAGAGGTAAATTTTTCAAAGATCTACAACTTTTCCATTTAACTTTTTTTTTTGTTGAATGCTTGGAATTCGAATTAGAGCCAAAAAACCGTAATTTTTATTTAAAAAACACAAAAATTGAACAAAATGTGCCCGCATTTCAAAAAGACGTAGATGATTGGAATACAAAAAAAAATTAGTTTTTTAGTTTGCGCGAGAGGAGACTCTTCTAGTAGTACCTAATAGTATCAGCTATACTAAAACATCAGCGTAGTAATGTAAGGGTTATAACCTATTCGTGAAACAAGCGTGTGGTGGAGATTCTAGTCGTTTATGTCGACATTTCTAGTCGTCCAACAAGTTCAAATTACAATGATTGAAAACGCCAAAAAAAAATAGTAACGAATTTATAATTATTTTATTATTAATTAGTAGACGTTTACCTGGAATCTAACGTGAACTTTTTTGTTTCAGAAATGTTTTACAGGATCCTTGCTGCCTAAAAGAACGTTAATTTGGAACTTAATTTCCCTGCTATTGGTTACTTAAAAACTATAGATAATATCCAAATGGTAAAATTAAACTTTAATTCAAACATCATTTCAATTATTCAACTCTTAAGTTTCATCTTACAATACAAATGATTTGTTTTTACAGTTTCATATTGGTCGAGATGTATGGATTGCCAAGAACAACTATAATGGCATGATTAACAGCTGCAAAACATCTGGTACACTAGCAGCACATATTTTACCACTAGTATTTGATGTAAATGAGTTAACCAGTACCACGATAACTTGAAAGCAGACTAGGAGGGCTGGAGAAAAAACAGCAGAATGCAGTAAACTGGATGAGGTGAAATTAGGCGCATGCGAAGGTATGATGTATATAAAATGAAATAAAATATCGGCATGTGATTTATCATATTCATATTTATTATCATTTCACCGTTTTAACTCATTTATTTTTACAGATTTCTATGTTTACTGAATGAAAAATATTGATCGGCTCAGCAAACAAACAAAAATTGAAAGTGATTTACTGAGATTTAATTTTTATGCTGGAAGGAAGATAGCTGAACTAAACAAGCTACCAAGGCCAATCAAACGTCGACAACACTCGCCTACTAACAGATCAGGTGATGATAAGAGTGAAAATGAGAAGAAGAGGAAGCTGGAACAAGTGAAAAAAGGCCTAAAAAATCACGTAACCTGAAAAAAATGCTGAGCGATAAGTTAGTGATGAGAGTAAAAAAATGAAGAAGAAGAAAAAGATCCTTTATCTGTTGACGAAACGCCAAATGAAGGAATAAAAAGAGTCGATACGGTTTTAAGTCAGAACCCTAACTTTGTACTGCCACAGGATGAAATAATTATACCAGAATCTGTGTTTGTTCATCCTACATTAATGACAGGTCTTTCATCCTCACAAAAAGATTCTAAACACGATACCTTGAGCACCAGTACTAGGAATGATTCCAAAGAAGTACAGCATAACAAGAAAATAGATAAGACGTATCCCGAGATGGATTTGGACGAATCAGAAGAAGAAGAAAAAAGTGTAAGAAATGGTCTTCTCCTGGTAGTAATGCTAGTGTTAGTGACAAAGGAAATTTATCGGATACATATTCAGCTTTTTCAAATTAATTCTTGGTTTGTGTGCAACAAAATGCATTTATTATGATGTTTAATTATTTTTTGGATAATTTTTTCAGTTTGAGCATAATACTTAATTATTACGTAGGTTATTGGTTAAAAATATGATAAACATAAGATAAAAATATGATAAACATGTACTTTAGCACGTTATAGTATATGATAAATACACACACTT
>JAZHPH010000598.1:18855-35373 GCA_037356405.1 Nasonia oneida | reverse complement strand
ATAGCTGCGTTTATCGTTTTCTAACTGTTATAAGTTCTGTATATATATATACACACACACACTATATATAGTTATTTTAAGCTATATATATATATATATATATATATTCTTACAATACCCAAACTAATTGATTAAGTACTTTAAATTGTGTACTTTATAGCTGCGTTTATCGTTTTCCAACTGTTATAAGTTCGGTTCTTGTCAAGATTTATACTTTTGAAAAAGGTTTTTTAGGGTGATACATCTGTATTTGATTGATGTTCTTCCTTAAAAAGGTAAGTAGTATTATTGAATACAAAGCAGATAACGAAATATTATAGTTCTTTAAGTTAAAAAATATTAATATGGTACAAAACAAGCTAGAATAATTTATATAAACTAAATAATCATGTTATTAACGATAGTCGTAAAAATAATCAACTGAATAATAAACTCAAATCAAAGTATTAAACTTAAACTTTCTAATTTTTATTTTTCAAAATGTTTACCCTTACCCAAATAGATTGTATTCTATCCAGGCATACTTTTTTTATGCCAATTCTTGGAAAACAAAATTTTCAGTCTCGCATGTACGTTTTTTTGATGGCAATGTTTCGATTCTATCCTAACCATTATAACTTAAAAATTAAATGTTGTACTTTTCAAACAAAAAATCATATCTATTGTATGGAGCAAATCCTAAGAAAAACATCAAAAACTGACAAATGTTTTTTTATGGGACGCGATAACGAGTATAAAATCAAAAATTGGGTACAAATTCTGGAATAAGTTATCATTATAATTTCAATCATGTTATTATATTCCAATCATCAAAACTTGATGAATTGGTGCACAACCATTATTTAGAAAGATTTAATAGTAAAAGGAAAGAATTATAATTGATTATATATATTTATAATTAATAAAGAACTAGCTAAAAACTCACTCGCTAGTTATATTTAAATATTGATTCAAGTTTTAAATATATATAATCAAACAATTTATAATAATAGAAATATGAAACAAAAACAATAATAAAATAATACACCATTATTAAAATATAATTTTATTTTAAAATTAGATGTGATGTATTAAACATAATACCGAAAGGATTAGATTTGCGACGGTACGTTGTCCGTCGCAAGGCCGCCTTTTTCGAGCGAATATAAATTGCCTTTTGCAATTATTAATGCGCGTGTGTTTTGGTGCGAGCTGGAGAAGAAGAGAGCATCGAGAGAACGAGAATTTTGGAGAAACAACAGAGCCACGAGCAGCAACAGCGGCTTCCAAGAGAGCCATCAAGGGGAGAGTTTTCCCGGAATGCGTGTCGTGGGCGTGTACTTGTAGCTCTGCTGCGACAGAGCCTGGTATCGTGTACGTGAGTGTGAAAGAGAGCATGGAGACGCGTGCGGCAACAGCGTAACCAATCGGGCGAGAGAAAAGCGCGAGATCCGCGAGGGAAGGGACAAGCCCGCAAAAACAGCGAGTTTTTAGACTCAGAGAGATCTGCGAGGCTCGTCGGCCGACGTCGCAGCCCGATGGGGGAACGCGCTGATGAGAGAGAGAAATAGAGAGAGAGAGAGAGAGAAATTAGTTTTATTTTGCGTACATTATATTGTACGATTGTAAGTTTACAGCATTACAAGTGAGTAAAGATAAAACAATAGATTGAGGCATGTTTAGTGATATGTGATGCGATGATAGTGAAGGTGGAATAAGCGAGAAAGTAGGTGTGTGCGTGTGCGTGAAGTGTGTACGAGTTATGTGTTTTCGAGTTGAAAAAAGTGATCCTTAGCAAGTTTTCTGAAAGTGACGGTGGATGAAGTGTTTCTGATGTATGATGGCAAGTTATTCCATAAGTATGAAGCGCTGATATGGAACGAGTTCCTCAGCGTCTCCGTCGCGAAAGCAGGAATTTCCAGAGGTGTCACCTCGCCCCTCACAGGCCGGAGTGTGACGCGGAAGTCAAAAAAGGCCAGTACATATGATGGTACGACCGAGTTAAACATTTTACGTAGGAAACAAGCTGTGAAGTACTTCCTGCGTCCGGCAGTGGTTAGCCACTGCAGCTCCCGCCTGTACGGGGAGATGTGCTCATCCCTCCTTACACCATGCATGTACCGAATCCCTGTATTCATGAGTCTCTGTAGTTTTAAGTCCAGTTTCTGCGTCAGGTCACAGTATACAAGAGAACAGTAGTCGATGATTGGAAATAGGAGTGCTTGCACAAGATGTTTGCGCAACCTGAGATTGGTACTCTTTCTGAAAGAGTAGAGCCTGTACATTAGGGAGTGAGTACGCTTATACACTTGTGTAACGTACTCTTTCCATGTGAGTTTAGAGTCAAGCACCAATCCCAGATTACGCACAGAGGATTCAAAGCTGACCTGGACACCCCCGATATCAATGAAAGTGTTAGCTGTTATGGGAAGTAAATTTATGTAGTAGGGGGAGCCCAGGACAATTGCTTTGGTTTTACTAACATTGAGTCTAAGCCTATTTTGCGCTGCCCAGCCCATTATCCTCTCAGCATTAGCATTCTTCTTGTTTGATAAAGAATCGAGCTCCTCGAGGTGGTATTGACTGTAAATTTGCAAGTCATCCGCATAGATAAGATGGGAAACATCGGAATCAAGGCAGAAACCGATGTCGTCGATGTACAATGCGAACAGCAAGGGACCTAAGACGGAGCCCTGCGGGACGCCGATGTTAACACGGAGAGGAACGCTCGCTATTGCTGTTCTTTAGATCGAGATCTGACGATGAGGCGAATTAACTTAAAAAAGGCGTGAAATAATATAGATGTTGATGTCATGTTAATTGAACTGCTTCGATTGGTTGTTAGAGTCATACAACAGATATATGACATTCTGATTGTTTTAACTTGGTTTTCTAATATACTGAACACGGGATCTGTTACCATATTATGGCACGTTTATTAAAGTTACTGTATCAGTTCTGTCTATTTATTAGTTAATACTAAAAATTTAAGTGTAAACTAATATAAATATTTAAATTAATAACATTGAAGTCTTTAATTCAAGTTGAATATAATAATAAGATAATTTTAAATTTATAATTTGAAAAATATCAAATGAAAAAGTATATTAATGTAGTAATACAAGCCATGTTTCGTGGGGCGCGTGGTAGCATGGCAGCCGGCAGGGTAAATTGCGTACGTTCCCTGCTAAAAATAATTAATTAGATCCGATAAAAAAAACTAATCGGTTTGAATAC
This sequence comes from Nasonia oneida, assembly GCA_037356405.1. NCBI lineage: Eukaryota > Metazoa > Arthropoda > Insecta > Hymenoptera > Pteromalidae > Nasonia > Nasonia oneida. Next base: position 32,157 of record JAZHPH010000598.1, on the reverse strand, counting down.
GTTTTTTATAACAATTATAACCGATTTGCACTAATTGGGCAAAATTTTTGACGATGTTTTAATCGGTTAAAATTGGTTATAATAGTGTTAATCGGATTATATTCGGAAATCCAGGATCACAAAAATGTTCTAAATCCTTGTTATTTCTTTTAATCGGTCTAACTCGTTTGTAATTGTGTAAATGTTGCGGTCTAGTATACTATGGTTCATTAATCGATTTCAATGGATTATAATCGTATGTATATCTTATGATTATTGATAAGTGTGGTAACTTAAATGGCCTTATATATTAACTATTTCAGATTCTTAGCGCTTGCGAATAAGAAAAACCGGAAGCCACCTGGCGGCTCGTCTGTAACAGTCTAATCAATAACTTTTTTTTAATTAGTCTAAATCGTCTGTGATTGTATAAATGTTGCGAGTACCCGAAACGAGTTCGCAAAAATCTCACTACGGTATTGCTTAACAATAATATCGAGCTTGCTAGCCCTTTTAGAGCCATGGGTGTTATTTCCTCGGAATTTAAGGTGTGCGCTAAGATATGAAGGGGTGTTCGAACGCAAGATAGATGCCAATAGATTTAGTGCTTTTTGTAGGTCAGAGAGATGTGCTGAAACCGACTTACACCCTCGACGAACCGTAACGCGGCATTTTTACAACGATCTAGTTTAATGGCTAGCTCGTCTGTGAGATCGATAAATAAAGATAGACAGAACTCGAGATAAGGAAAGACGAGAGCTTTGACAAGCATAAGCTTCGTCTGACGTGGGAGAAAGTAGGCACATTTTCTGAGTCAAGCCAGGGCAGCAAAGCATCTATTTGCAGTGATAGTGCACTGCTCTTTCATCGTCAAACAGCTATCAAAAGTGATGCCCAACAGTTTGAGAGATTCGTCAGGTGCAATGCTCTGTCCGTCGACCACAATAGGAGGTAAACTATGCTCCTCTAATTTATTACAATAAGCACGCGATCCGAACCAGATGGCTTTAGTTTTGCTACCATTGATGCGAAGTCCGTTATCTTCCGCCCAGGAGACGATATTTGCGAGTGCAGCGTTAACTCTGTTAATTATGTCGAAAACTTCACGAATATGTCCATGCGCGTAGATGCAAAAATCATCGGCGTACAGATGTAAGCTGCAGCCGTTACAGGCGTTGGACATGTCATCGATATAAAGCGGGAACAAAAGAGGACCGGGAAGCGAACCTTGGGGGACTCCTGAAGTTCTGAAGAGAGGCGTAGAGGTTTCACCAGAGTCCGAAATGACAACTTGAGTGCGGTAAGAGAGAAATGATCGCACCCATGAACACGCCATGTCAGAGAAGCCAAAAGTGCGTGGTTTTTCAGCAAGAAGATTGATGTTGACTAAGTCGAACGCCTTTGTCTGATCAATAGAGATTATAAGGGTGATATTTCCCTCATCGATAGCGTGGCGTATATCATCATTGACCGAAACCAGTGCCGTATGAACACTGTATCCATTCCTGAAGCCTGATTGCATGGGATTAAGCAGATTCTTGCTAGCGATGAAATCAATCATTTGATTTAGAGCCACTGCTTCGAATATTTTAGACACAGGCGACGTGATGCTAATAGGGCGGAGATTACCCGCGGTCCTTGGATTTCTGCATTTTGGTATGGGCCTGACGTTAGCTACCTTCCAACTATCTGGGAAAAGTCCGGATTGCAAAGAGGCATCGAAAATGTTGATGAGAAAAGGCAATAGCGCAAACGAGCAGTCTTTCAGCATACTCAACTGTATGCCGTCGGGCCGACAGCATTTGACCAAGCTGCTCTAAGAGCACGGAGGATATCCTCCGCTAAAACATGCCTAAAATAAAAACGGTCGTCTGGGGATACTCGTGCAGTAGGACGCAGATCGCGCAAACCTCCCTGATGTTACGACTTTCAATGATTTTATTGCTAAAGTACGCAATCGAAGCCTTACGAAATTCCAATTTTACAAGGTCACGGAGCCGCTTGTAGTTCGCCTCATTTTTCCTGCACTTATCGCGCGCAATATCGGAGTAAGCCATGGTGAAGGATCCTTTCTTGGAACGAAAGTGCCCATAGGCGTATGCTTGTCGTACAAATCCAACAAGTACGCGGTAAGAGTACGCACCCGCTCATTTAAATCGGCTTTAGATGTGACCACGGACCAGTCTATATCACGCAGGTTTTACCACAAGGCATGTATGTCGAAGTTTCTATAACTGCGTCGCGTAATAGTTTTCGGCCTGGAGACGCGAGTGATGGGAGCCGGGAAAGAAACAAAAACGGGGTCGTGCGCGAAGATCCATGGAAGGTGCTGTAGCCAATAAGAGATATCCGTACAGTTTTTTGGTACGCATATATAATCGATTGTCGAGTTTGAATTTTCGAGGTGATGCGTTGTGCCATAGGGTGCAGGAACAAGTCCAAGGGTTTGTAGCGATTGTGCAAGGATGCTATGGCTTGTTGAATTCTTGTGCCACCCGATATTCAAGTCGCCCATTAAGATCAGACGGTCGTATGCGGAGTTGCAATCGAGGATGACTTCCTTAACGTGGCGCCAAAAGCCTGCTTTAGGTGGGTTATAAACTATAACGCAGAGAAATTTAAGACGTTCTATAGAGATTTCTGCTAGAATGAACTCAGGTGCTTTGCAATACTCTGCCGGTCGAGCAGATGAGCCAATAATTTTGCACCTTGCTGATTTGTGCACGTACAAAACAACTCAGCCACAGCGCCTGTGTAGACGGTCATGCCTATAAAATGTATACTCCGGAATCTGCTCGCGCAGAGAGGAGTCAGAAGCTGTTAGAAACGACTCACTGATACCAAATGCCAAAGGTTGTGTCTGAAGGATAAGTGCCTGAATGTCATGACGAAGCACAGGGAGAGAATGAGCATTAATATGTCCAAAAATAAAGTTGCATTGGTCCGGCGATGAGGCTGTATTAGCCATAATTAATGCGGGAGGCTTTGCGCTCAATTTTCAAGCGTAGAGACGGGCATTTGGCTTTATCGAACGCCGAGTGAGAGTCAGCGCGGTTTTCCTTCTTACAATTAGCACAACAGAGTTACTTATTATTCCTGCACTAATTTGTTTGATGTGCTTGCGAATAATTACCACATACGGGATCGTTAACACAGTCGGCTGACTTATGGCCAAACTGTAGGCATTTATAGCACTGTAAGATGGAAATATGGTCCACGAGTTGCCACCCGATGCTAATTCTGTCCTGCTGAAAGAAGAGCTCTCTAAGTTCCGAGTTCATTTGAACGACGCTGGATCTAAACTTTTTTTTTGCCTGTGGGATAGACGTAGATGACCTTGAAACGATCCGGCGCGATAGTCGGAAAATTTTGGCTGACAAAGGATTCAAGTTCCTCCTTAGAGTATTCTACGGGTATGCCATGAATGACGACTCGTGGATCCATTTGCGTGTCGCAGGATAGTGAGCCCGACGTCTTTGAGTGCTTGAATACATAAAAGAGGCTCGAAAGAGTCACCCTCAACTATGACCGATAGTGAATCCTTCGAGGGAATAAGACGTTTCACTTTTAATTTCAGGGCGGCGGGATTCACGGCATTACACAGCGCTGCGCGCGTTGCCTGAGAATCCGGAAACTTCGTTTTCATGTTATCGCACAGAGTAACAATGACACGTTTGGCACGGACGATGTTTATGGGTTTGCCCTGATCGAGAAAGATTTTTCGCGACGCAGTGTTAGAGTTGCGAGTAATGCCGGCATAAGATTGGCGCGGAGCCTGTGAGGATGACTGCGTATTTAAATTGGGCGCAATGCTTGTTAGAGATTCACACGCTTCATGCATACGCTTACAAGCTTTCTCGATAGTAGCTGTACAGGTGTTCGCAATGTTATCCATACCGAGCTTAAATAAATACGCATTAGAAACGGCACAAAATGCGTCACAGACTGTGGACAGAGCTAAATTTATCTTACTGCGTCTTCCTGAATCCTTCTCAGTGTTCAGATGCTGTATGAATTCCTTACAATTCTCACGGACGTCTTTATTCAGTACCACGATATCCTCTGCTGAGAGAAGAGTTCCAAGAGTTGCTTTAGATTCGGGGTTATTCTCGTTATCTCTGCTTGTGTTGGCCTCCTTGCGGCGCCTTTTGTAACGAACCATCGCTTATCTTTGGATCAGCGAATTTTGTTGCAAATATAGTTCAATATGTTCTCCAAAGGTGTCACAGGTGTCGATCCTCCGAAAATCGGCGATGAGTTGCAGGTCCAGCACAATTTGGAGGTTATGAAATGTGAACCACAAATAAACACTCAAAATGCACAGATTTCACCAAGGCTTAATGAAAATTAATATCGTCGAGTAAAAAGGTCGTGTAGAACTTGACACTGATACAAACGTAGGGTCCACAGGCACAGAAAGACAGCGTCAGGCGGCAATTAAAGAAACAAGCAGAGTCACAACGTGTTATTCCCTCTCTATTCAGAAAGAGAGAGAGAGATAGATGGGCTATTCGCTGACACAGGAGAAACGCACGGGTTTGCCGATGAACGTTGCGCTGCCGCTGCTGGACGGGCTGGTTGCTCTGGGTTTCACCTAGTCAGCGCCGTTGTCTGGTCGGCGGCCCACCGAACTCCTCCTTGTGGCGTTGGTGAGGGCTGCAGGCACTGGGTTGCATTAACCTAGGCACGATGTCTTGGCCCTTAGCCTGGTGTTCTGATCTGGAGCCGCGCCCTTGTGGATGAGCGGCTCCGACGGCTGGTCGGCTTCCGTGGCTCCTGACCACGTGAGGCCGCTACTAGAGTCGGGAGTCGAGAGAGCAAGTCGCGCTTCTCTCTGCTGATCGATAGTCCTTCTTCGATCGATTCGGAGCCTTTCGGATTGCTTCATGCGAATCTGGCTCTGCTATCTTGTTCTTTCTTGTTGCATGTTTATTAGTCAGCGTCGGCTATTGTCACGCTGCTTTCCTTTTGCGCCCCCCTCTCTCTCTCTCTCCTGTTCTACTTCTATGCTTCGCAAGCGGCTCCTGCCACCTCGATAGTCGTCGCAATGCGTGTTTGTGTGTGTGCGCGCTTCGTGCGCGTCTATGTCTGGGCTTATGCCGAGCTGTTGTGAGGGCATATGTACTGTCACAGGGTTATAAACGCTCGTATCTTATATGATTAATGGTTAGTATAGTAACTTAAACGGCTTTATATACTGACCATCATAGACTTTGTTCGCTTTATACATGTCTATTTTGGATAGAAATAAAAAACCGGTAACTGATAAACCGAAGTAATGTTTCCCTAGGTACTTTGTCTGCCCTTTAAATGAAGTGATGCTCTAGGTGGTCACTACATCACTTGACCGAGGACCGAATCCAGATAGTGGATTTAATTTAATTCTAATTTTTCAAACACGGTTAAGTTTAGAACAACAATATTAGAACCAATCAATTCTGATCATACAATATTGGTTGAGTACTGATTTTCAACCAATTCTATTGTTTAGGAACTTTGTTTTATCCAGACTCTTTGTGAAGATGTCTGCTAAATTACATTTCGAGTCAACTTTTACAATATCTCTCTCGCCCTTTTCGTAGCTTTCATTTATATAATGATATTGCACTTCAATGTGCTTTGAATTTGGAGAAAAGTTTCCGAATTTGGCGATTGCAATTGCTCCTGAATTGTCTTCGTAAATAGTTGTTGGTTTATTTAAATTTACATCAAATGATTCGCTCAATAGATTTCTTACAAATAATATTTCGGAGACTGCCTCTGACAAAGCTACATATTCTGCAAAAGTTGAACATTTTGTTACCGCACTTTGTGGGTTTTCCAAAAAATAACATTTCCGTATAATCTAATTACGTATCCGGTTGTGGATTTTCTATCTACATTATCACCTACGAAATTGGAATCTACCATACAATCTAAAGTTTCGGTAATTACATTATCATAATATGTTAGTTTCAAGTCTTTCGTTTTATACAGATATTTTAAAATTCGCATTGCATATTTATAATGAGTTTGGTCGTAGCAACTTTGATAACGACTTAAATAATTTACACTATATGCTATATCTGGCCGTGTGCCTGTACTTATATATAATAATTCGCCTATTAAATTTCTATATTTAATTCGTTCATCTGTTTCTTTTGCTTGTGCTAGTTTTAGATTCGACTCAATTGGAATATCATATAGTTTAGCATTTTCTAAATTATATTTTGTAGCCAAAGATTCAATGTATTTTGTTTGACTTAAAGTCATCTTACGTTTATCATCACTATAATCTATATCTATTCCAATATAACTTCCAATTCTTCCTAAGTCTTTCATTGCAAATCTTTCTTTTAGACTAGATTTGACTTCGTTTATTTTGGTTTTATCTCGACAACAAATTAAGAGATCATCTACAAAGACTAGAATATATATTGAATCTTTGCTTGCATTATTTACATATAAACAGTGATCGTAGTTACTTCGCATAAAGTTTAATTTTTCGATAAAATTGTTGAAGCAATCATACCAGGCCCTTGGGCTTTCTCGTAATCCGTATAATGCCTTTTGCAATTTGCAAACCTTATTGTCTCCGGTTTCATAACCTTTCGGTTCATTAACATAAACTTCTGTTTTTACATAACCATTCAAAAATGCTGTCTCGACATCCACTTGCTCTATGAATAAATTATTTTTACAACTATAAGACAATAAAATTTTCAAAGTTTGCATTTTTCCTACTGGTGAATAAACATTTTCTAAATAATCTGTTTGTTGAAATCCTCTTAAAACTAATCTCGCTTTATAAACATTATTATTTTTCTTTTTATAAACCCATTTTACATCAATGACTTTTATCTTTTGGTCTTTCAACAATTTGCCAAGTATTATTTTTCTTTAGACTTTTCATTTCAGAGTCCATCGCAATTTGCCATTGTTTATATTCATTTGAGTTTAACGCCTCCTCAAATGTATTCGGTACATTTGCATCAATGTGATTTACATAGATAAAATGAGTTACAGGATTTCCATACCTATTTACAGGACTTTTCTTTCTATTAGATTTTCTTTGTACTTTTAAACTTGAATTGTCATTTTCAGCGATATCAAAAGTTAATGTGTTATCTCTATTTTCCCCGAAAGTCTGAGTAGAGATAAGTGATTTTGTTTGATTTGAATTTACAGCATATTCATTAATTTTGGATTCACTTTCCAGTATTTCATTTTCTACTTTTTCAGATTCGCTATTTTCCAAATCTCTATCTTTTTCATTATCAAGTTTTTCTAAACAAATAATTTTGTATTTTCCTCAACTACATGTACATGTCTAGCATGAATGACTCTACCATTGACTAGAACTTTATAGCCATTTTCTACATAGCCTACTAGTACACCTAATTGGGCTTTATCATCCCATTTGCTTTTTCGCAACGCTTCTGGAATTCTTACGAAGACTCGATTACCATAAATTTTCAAATTTTCTACATTAGGTTTGATACCAAAAAATATTTCGTAAGGAGTTTTATTTTCCGCTGTATTTGCAATTATACGGTTTTTTAAATACGCGACCGTTTTTATGATTTCAGGCCAGTAACGTCTATGTATTGTGGCTTCACGCATTAAACATCTGCTCATATCCATTGCAGATCTGTTATAACTTTCCGCTACTCGATTTAGTTCATGGACGTAGGGTGGGAATGGCAATAATTAAATTCCTTTAGACTTTCCAAAATCGTAGATTTCGTGATTCAAATATTCTTTACCATTATCGCAACGTAATTTTTTAACCTTTTTATTGAATTTATTTTCTACTAGATTAACAAATTCTTTCAAACAACTTGCAGTCTCTGATTTAGTTTTAATACAAAAGATTTTAGTGCATTTACTGTAATCATCAACAAATGTTAAAAAATATTTTTCCCCACCATAACCAGTAGTATTATGAGGACCATTCAAATCAGTATGAATCAATTCTAAAATTTCAGTTGTTTTTGATCTGCTATTTTCAAACGGTACATTCGCCATTTTGCTTTCTATACAATTTGCGCATTTCATTTCAACATTTTCAATTTTTTCTGGCAGTCCTTCAACTAATCCATTAGTTACCAATTTATTTAAATTTTGAAAATTTACATGGCCTAATGGCCTATGCCATTTTCTTTGTTAGTTATTTTCAATTTATTTACATTAATTTGCTTACTTTTCATTTCAGATACAAAGCTTTTCATAAAATATAAATTATCAACTTTGTTAGCAACGGCTATTAATTCTCTAGATTTGTTATAAATTTTAACATTATCATTTTTTGCTACTACTGTACAATTTTCAGTTATTTTTGAAAAACTTAACAAATTTTGTTTTATGCCTCCAACATAATAAACATTTTTTAAATCAACATAGTTTTGATTATAATAATTTTTAAAATAAACTTTAACAGTACCTATTTTTGTTGCCTTTAGCATTTTACGATCTGGTAATTTTACATCAACAGAATTTTTTAAATCTACATATTTATCAAAGAATTTATCATTTTTTATAATATGATCTGTGCAACCACTATCTAACAACCAATTTATTTCATTACAATTCTCATAATTTTCATTATACCTCGATACATGATTTATCTGACTTATTTTATTATCTCTACCAGACTCGATAGTCGACGCCCTGTTGCTCGCTTGAAGATTCACTTCTGGGTTGACCTTGTCCTCTGCCTCGGCCACGACCTCTGTAGTTTCCACCTCTGTTGGAACCTCTATTGTAGCCTCGTTGGTGACCTCGTTGACCTTGATTGGATTGAGCACCTCGTCCTCGGTTGCTCGATTGTTGTGGACTCGTGCATTCACTCTTGTAGTGACCAAATTTGCCACAATTATAGCATTTACCTTTTGTTTGAGTTGCAAAGGTGCTGGCATTACTCTTATGTTCTGACTCGGCTTTAGTCATATTCTTTTCTTTAATTTTAGACTTCACATAGTCTACTGTTCTTTGATCTTCTGGGATAACATCTATAAAATCCCCAATATAACTGTAGCTTGGCGGCAATGCTCTCAGCAAATATCTCAACTTTTCAGTTTCTTCTAATTTTCTACCAGCCGTTTTGAATTCGTTAATTACTTTCTCAAACTCTACGAAAATTTCTTCTACTATTTTGTAATTATTTAATTTGATTTCTTCTATGTTTCCTCTACATATTATCTGTAAAGCTGTAGACCGTGTTAGATACATTTTATCAAACTTTTTAATCATCTCGAGAGCTGTTTTACATTCACCAACATACTCTAATTGTTTATCGGAGATAGTACTATCATTGTTCTTGCTTTTAAATCCATCTTATTCCACTCAGCTTCTTTGCCTGTATATTTTTGAGACATTTCTTTTGTTGCTGGTTCGTCACATTCTTTGTATTCCAATAAAATCATTAATCTGATTTTCCAGCTTGAGTAATTTGCACCATCAAAAATGGGCATCATGATATCTTCAATTTTAGCTTGCTTAGCCATTTTAATTTCTTTTGCACTTATATTGTTGTATACTTGACTTTTTAATACAATAATTTTCTTCAATTGTTTTTTAATACAATAATTTTCTTCAAAAATATTTTTCTAATCGGATTTCTTATATTTTCTTTCCAAAGAGCTTCTTTAGTTTCTAAATCGTGTTCTGGATTCACTTTTTGCTTTAGTCACAAAAACATGTGCTTAACCTCAAAATTGCCATGTGCTCTATACTAGCACGTTACCACGTTTTCCACTTGCCGACTTTAATCTATTGACATCGCACTTTAATTTTTATTAATTTTTAAAAATCTCTCTGACAACTTTATCTTCGTCACTGAACATATATTTTTTGACTTTGAAACTTTTTTCACACACGTGGCTTTTAACCTCACTTAAGATTATCTCTATAGCACTCGAAAGTAGCTATAGAAGATAATAAAATTATCCTAACCACGCTCTGCTACCATGTTGGAAAGGATGCGTGGATTAAATAATAATATTTTGAGGTTTAAATAATAATATATTGAAAGGCTTGAGAGTCTAGTCGGCAGTACATCCGCTCTACTCGAATTCTTACAGGTAAGAAAGAGTATAGTACAGTGTCGCATAGTCTGACTCCACGAAGCTGAGTATACAGTATAGTATGCGCTTAGAGTATATACGCGAGGCATGCCCACTATGCTCGCGTTCAATCGAGCTTGTCTCGTTGCACCAAATCGTTGACAACCAGTAGATGGCGCGACGAGTACCGTTTTAAGTATTACGACTGTATAAATTTACATATTATAACACATAGTATTTCATGTTTTCTCGCAATCGGGCATATAATATCTTCGCTCCCTACAAAAACTAGTACGTTTCGCGTCCTTGCTGCGAAGACTAGTACATTTCTGCTTCAGCTTTATGCTTAAACAATAGATGATATTTACGAACGCCAAAGTAGTACATAGTAATATTTACATGCAAAGAGTCAGCTAGTACAAAAATTATTAAATTATCATAATTATTTCTCATACTACAAAGAGCATTAATTTGAGCCGTAAAACGTGCTATTTCGCGGCGAAAAGTGAAAAGTGCTAGTCTTCGCGGCGAATAACCAAAGGTACTAGTCTTTGGTGCGAGATCTGAAATGTACTACTCTTCGTAGGGAGCGATATGTATTATCTCACATTTACAAAATATTATTAAATTTAAAGACTAGGATGTACAGTTTTAATGCACTCAAATTTTTGAGAGTAGAGTAATGCAACTTCTATCTAGGAGCTCTAGATTGCCAATCACTGAGTCTACTAAGAACGCTTCGTAGTTTTTGGCATTTAAGTATAAAAATGCTTTTAAACGGTGTCGGTGTTTTGGGTCAGCCATGATAGGTCACAGGGAGTGCGCGCGGAATTTTTCATTAGTGCAATTCGGATTTATCAACTAACAATCAAAAAGAATTAAAGTTTATCACTTTTAATTGCGTTATAAGTAGTCAAAAATGATTTCAATGATTTGCATTAAATACGATCAAAAACGATAGAATTATGTATTATTTGCGATTTTAATACTGTATATTAAAGCCGATGAAAATGATTTCAATTATATGCTATTAGAAACAATTACATTTAGCTCATCATTAATTACGATTAACTAACAAACAATCAAATATAATTAAAATTTTTCACTTTTAGTTATAATATGGTCTTTTAAAAACGATACAATTACTTTGGATTAAACCTGAAATTGCCGCATTATTTTCAGCGATTTCAAGGACATTAAAATTTCTGAAAAAAATCAACTTTTAAAAAAGTAGAAGGTTAGGCGAGTTTGATATATTCGGCAACGAAATAACAGATAAAAAAGAACTGAGTTCAATCAACCAAAGTCAAGTTTATTATATTTAATCATAATGAAGCAACAAAAATTTTGTTGGTCAATATAAAGGTAAGTTATATATTGATCAATTAGGAACAACTCTCAAGATAGTTACTACGTAACTTGCCATGACCGTTTCATTGTACTTATAGTGTTTTTATGACGTTCTAATACATAAAAAGAAAATTTTAGTTGTTCACCAATAAACAATATGAAACGATAAAACGAAACAAAATAAACAAAATTTCTACACCTAGACACTAAAAACTACATGTGAGCGAGCATGCAGGAAATCGATGAGGAAGCAATATCCACCTGTTTATAGCTGTGCGGCTAACTTCACGGTCCTAACACTTGTTGCGGCTAACTTAACGGTCCTAACATTTTTTGATTTGATTTGAGCATTTTGTGAATGACATACTCGTGCATTATATCAAAGGTAGCTGTTTTTATCAATATTTTTGTTGAAAATCATAGTTTGGCATAATAAAACATGATATAAGTCAAAATATATTAGAGACAACAAAGAAACGCATTTAATAACACGAGTCTCGTCACAGAAGGTGAGCGGCGCGAACGACACGCCGTAATCAGACCTATACACAGCCGAGCCGCGCGCCTTTATAAGACGGACCGCGCTGCGCAACGGGAGAGTTCTACTCGAGCCTCACTCCAGGTAGTATCGTGAGCACACGTTACTATAGGGATAGCGAGAGTTAGACCTTCACCCACGAAATCGCCTCGTGAGCCCACGTGACGATCCAGTGGACGATCCGAAACCCGAAACTCCTAGTTGCCGTCGTGAGCACACGAGACAACCCGGAACACCCGAACGATGTCGAGCCTCTGCTACGTGAGCACACGTAGTGGACACCCGGCGTCACCGTAGACCTTAACCGATATCCCAATACAGTACTGACTCCTTCTGCCACTGTGAGCACACAGGGTTGAGGAGGCAGCGACAGCTTCACCGACGGTTCACCGATTCGTGCGCTCACGTCCCGGTTAACCCAAGATTCATCCCTAACCTATAGTTCCGACTTCTACGCCGAAATCTCAGGACACCCTTTGCTACTGTGAGCACACAAGCCAAAGAGAAGAACGAGACGAGCGACGACGATTCATAGAGCCGTGAGCTCACGACTCTATAAATCCAAGGGATAACCTCAAAATATAGTGACGCTATTTCAATCGTGTTGTGAACACACAGGGCGGTCGGAATTACTGTCACCCAACACATTCGGATCAGTGTAGTCGTGCGCACATGACTCCACCGTCCCGAATGAATTCATAACCTCCAAATCCCTACCCGACCTGTAAAACCCGTACCGTACCGATAACCCAACCGCGACCGCCAACCGCAACCGCAGACATCTTGTTAATGCGAAATTCCGCCAGTATACTCGTAAATTGTTAATCGCGATAGTTTAAATAATTATTAATTGTAAAGGCAAAGTATTTTTAACACAATGCAAATTGATTTCTGTTTCAGCCGGGCTTTAACAACTGAGTCCTCGTTTTGTTAAATATTAAGTTTGAAATATATTGTTAATGTTAAACAACACAACAACAGATTTAATCATTTGCATAATTCCCTACTCCTATCCTGGATCCGACTGTTTAGCTAACCGAGCAGGGAAAGCACTAACGTCACAATTCTTTGTATTGAAAAATGCGAACCCCAACATAGAAGTAAATAGTAGCGCGGACGCCGCACAGTGGGCCAGAAAATCAAAAAAGTGATCACGGGCTGTCTTTACTCGAAGAAATGCTTTAAAAAAAAATTCAAGGGTAGGAAAATCTTCGTCAGAGTGCCTAGTTTCCGAATCCGTTTCCCCCGAAACCCGCGGACGTCTATATTTTTTGTCCCACCTCAAAACCTGACCTCATTTTTAGAATGTCCTTTTTCGATTTTACCGATAATAAGTTAGATCGTTGTATTTTACATTTTTAACCATAATAAATGAGATGTGGGCACAGTATT
>JAZHPH010000598.1:0-18825 GCA_037356405.1 Nasonia oneida | reverse complement strand
AATACTGTGCCCACATCTCATTTATTATGGTTAAAAATGTAAAATACAACGATCTAACTTATTATCGGTAAAATCGAAAAAGGACATTCTAAAAATGAGGTCAGGTTTTGAGGTGGGACAAAAAATATAGACGTCCGCGGGTTTCGGGGGAAACGGATTCGGAAACTAGGCACTCTGACGAAGATTTTCCTACCCTTGAATTTTTTTTTAAAGCATTTCTTCGAGTGAAGACAGCCCGTGATCACTTTTTTGATTTTCTGGCCTACTGTGCGCCGCGGCTTCGTCTGCTTCTCAAACTTGCCTTCGTGGCGCTGCTGCGCCATTTGATAGATTAAAATAGATTAAATGAAATTGTTAGTGATAATGCGGATAGGAAACGATTAAAATGTATTAAAATTGATTAGTCTAAAATGATCACGAGGATTAGAAGTATTAAGAACGATTAAAATGTGGTTAAAATTAATAAAATTTTATCGCTTTTAATCTTTAGCTATTAGCAGGGAAACGCGAATTCTTCAAAACACGATAACATTTGCACCACTATAAGAACCGATTAATCACGATCTGACAGTATTGGTTGAATACTGATTGGGACCGATTACGATTACAACCGATTATTACTAACCTTAACTCTAATCCTTTAAAACACGATTACATTTGCAGCACTATAATGTTACGAACAGAGAGGAGACAGAGTCGGAAGGCGAAAAAAGTAGACGATGGGACTTGATCTTGCGGACCCGAGAGACAAAGGCCTGTGTTCTAGCCACTGAACTAACGTCTACGATGCATGCGGACGCTATGCATCGTAGTACGGCTCGGCGGGCTCTTATCGCTGACTCATCTCGCTGCTCGCGTTGCAGACGAGTGCGTCTGTGACAATAACAACCGATTAATCTCGATCACACAGTTTGATTAAATACTTATTAGGACCGATTCAGATTAAAACCGATTATTACCATATAAGGTTCAAATTACAAATAAAACCATCAACGGTTTTTTCCAATTTAAAAAAATCGGTGTTTTATGTATTCGGTCCGACTTCCAATTAAAGCCGATTAAAACCAATCAACTAGTAATCGTACTGCTTGATTATCTCAATTAAAACCTATTAAAACCGATTAAAATGAAATCGGCATTAATTGGGTCTAATTGATCATTTTTAGCAGGGTTATTATACTAATAATAATATTTATTATTTTAATATTATGGTTTAGTTTTAATTAAATATAAGTGTATATATATCTTTTTTTTTTAAATACCATTTATTGTTTTTCATTATTAAATATATTGAGTCCTAATAAAAATGGTATATTTTATACCTAAGACGAAAATCACTGGTAAAATTTTTACTTGTCCAGTTTTTTAGGTTGCTAAACAATAACCAATTCTCTTTGTGTATTTTACACGATAAAATCTGGGTAAAATTGGCCTGTAATTTAGGTTACACATTTTTTACTGACGCATAACCATTCTACACTTATTATTATAGCGAATAGCGAAACAGGGTCTATGATACAATGCACTATTCGCCCTATGCGTTGAGGTATTTTACGCGTATTCTACATAAATTGGTGGCCGCCCTCGGAACTAAACGGTTGAAAAATGTATAGCTTATATGGGAAAATGACAAAAAAAAATTACATTTCTTATGAAATCCCTAGGTGTTTGAAATGCTTGTAAATTTTTGTATATATCAAGGGCACTGATATTTATCTTTCAAAAAAAGTTTGCACCGGTTTAAAGCAATACCAATTTCTCACTAAATTATTTTGTATAACTCTCCATATAAGCCAATATATTTCAGCAAACCAACAGTTCTCAGTTTTGCCGTCAAAAGTGGCGCTGATAGTAAATTGTGCACAGAGCGAATAGGTATACAACAAATGTACCGAAAAAAATTTCAACTACAGCAGACAATGTCATAAGTATATGATCTGCGTTAGAATTACAGGAAGACCAAAATTATAAGTCCAGAAATATTCCCTGAAAAATCCGGAAAGTGAAAAATTTCATCTTTACCTAAAAATATTGCAAAATCACATTCTGTATGGCGAAACAAAGTCTACCATACAATGCTCTAAGGGTACAACTAATGTGCCAAACAAAATGTTTACTCCCTGTAGATGATGTCCAGGCGTCAGGATGATCCTGAGGTTAACCCATTATAGTTATGGTAAATGATATATGGTGCTACCTTTAATTTACACCAAGTTTAACCACCAAGAAACCTCGTTTACAATCATGAGTATATTATTAGCGTTAAAATTTCAAGAAGACCAAAATTCCAAGAAGTCCCGAAAAATTCTCTGGAAAATCCGGAAAGTGCTTTCATCTTCATATTAAAATATTGCAATACTGGTCCACTAAAGAAAAAAAATTAAACAGTAGGAATATTCTTAGATGTTAGGACTCATGTGATAGTTTAAACAATTTCAATTAGAATTGGAGGAATTTGAATAAATTGAACTTGAAATGACGTTTTGGATAGATGTAGAAGATGTAGATGTAGATAGTTTTATCTATCAAACGAAAAAGTACAAAAACTTTATAAAATATATGTGAAGTAAAAACAATTTTGATATTGAAGCAAGACGATATATAATGTTAAAGGAAGCTACGCGCTAAATAATTGGCAGCGCTTTTTGAAATTACACAATTTCTAAAAATTAAATACTGAATTGAAATATTGCGAAATAGAAGTACTTTCAGCTGCTTTGTAGCGTCTACTAATATCACTTGGATTAATTTTAACAATCACTAATATTTAATTTTATCTAACTTTAGAAAGTAAATTTGAACATAATACTTTCTGGCATTATTTGTTAACGTACTACACAGAACTAAAATTCCTGGATACTTTTAAGAATAATTAAATAAATATGTTAAAAATATGAATAAAAATACATGTAATCTAACGTTTATGTAATGTCCATGTCTCCCAGTGTATAAAAATTAACGTTATAGTACGTGTGAAGCAAAGAAAAAATCAGTTTTTTGTTAAGTTTATTATACGAAGAAAGATACAAGGCCACAGAGTGAACGGGACTCGTTTTCATGTTGGCGAATGGTGAATGCTACACAACGATCACCCTACTTTAGAAAGGACTGTTACCGAACCGACAACAAGCAGTCATTGCGCTCTAAAGTGGGATTGAAATACTTTTACTCGTAAGTCACATCCGGGACTGATACAAATAGAAGATGAATTAGCTTAACATAAAGTTATAGGAACAGTATTTCTTTTATTATTAAGCTTATAATTATTCTTTAAACCTATAAAATATGCAATTTATGTATGTATTCATAGTCTCCATCATCACTTTTAATCTATTCTGACCTATATTTTTTTGCCTTTTTAATTAAAACGGAGGATCCTTATTTAAAAGAATTGGAAACTATCATGAACTTCTAAGAGAGGGGGTTTCTATAGATGGATTATTCTAGTTTTGCCCATTCCTACGCGCTACTTTATACATTTTTAAAGTATATACACATATCTTAAAAATTGAAATATAGTAATAGTAAAAACAGCGTTTTTTCTTGCTATTTTAAATTTAGATACATGTAGTTTACGGAAGTGTCCAAAGCAAGCTAAATTTATCCGTTGCTGCATCTCTGATATAATAGCATTTAACCAATGTTTTCATTTTTGTGCATATTTTCCTGACTCAACAAAATAAAATACATAATTTAAATATCGGTTTGAGAATCACTAATACTTTCTTACTGTTTGATGTTTGCAGCTGACTTACTGAGAAATTAATTTTTAAATTAGAACAATCGTTGAATAAACTACATTTGCAGCACGCATAACCACAATTTTATATTATACCGCGATGGTTAAACTACTTAAGGGGGCACAACACCTTTAAATAAGCACCTTTGAATATTTATGGTTTTAAACTGAATCTTTTTTACTATAACCTCTTTGCACCTACATAATCCATGCATATAATCCACATAGTTCACTGACCGTATCCCAAGTGAACGGATTGACCAAATGAGCTCAAACTCAAGGATGTTGTTTATGGTACGAATAAAGTGATTTAAATTTGAATATAATTTTTTATTTAATTTCTCATAAATTTTGACGTATTTTTGATGTAATTTTTCTTCAATATATTTGCTGGGAAAGTTTGGAAAATACAATAATTTTCCAATTTTGTTAAACAACCAAAATTACATGTTTTTAATTCATGTCTTTAAAACTATAAATTAATTTTTTTCGAAAAAATGTAATGATACATTATAATAATAACTACATACCATTCAATTTTCTACTTGACTATTATGAGAGAGAGAGGGGGGGGGGGGGGAACTTTTTGTAACATAATTTAAACCTAATTTAAAAATGGCTCTAATGTAATTTTATAATTAAATTGTAAAAGTATAAACTAATTTTTTATCAAAAGTTTTTTTAAAAAGCAGAAAACGTTAGTTTTACAACATACTGCTGAAATGCTGTTGCAAATTCTAAAAAACTTTTAAGATGTAATTTACATCTTCAAAATCAGAATTGTCAAATTTGTACATAGGGGAGATGTTCTCAGTCCAAATACCCTTTAGCTATTTTGGGCATAACTTTTAAACTACACGATAAATATTCAAATTTAAAATTTCTACGTGTTCTCTCGTCTATTTTCTACAAGGAAATGGAGGGGTGCTAGTCAAAGTCGCCACTAAAAAAAGTTATCCACGTTAACGCGAAAAATGCAATTTACGAGATCTCGAAAACATGCGCCCAGTATGGATACGTTTAACTATTTCGGCTGTAACTATTTACTTACCCTTAACAAAAATAAAAAAATGTTAAGTGAATTTGTTCCTAAAATAGTCCTCAACGATTAGGAATGGTCCCGATCCAATGTTTCGTGCAATAGTTAATTCGCGATATCAATATAAAAAGTGCAATTTTGAATCCTCGTAAATAACTTTCCACACTTTTGAAATTCACATTTTTCAATCTTAACTTCTCTTCTCTCTAGCTTTTGCTGTGATTGTTTAAAATAATAGTACTAAATTTGTTTATTAAACCACAAATATGTACGGAAAAACTGACCTAAAGTAGCTCCATCTGTTATTAGGAGCTGAATACATGAAATTATCCATACTAGGCACATCTCATAAAAACTATTGTGAACACTAAACTAATAAGCCCTGCTTTGAAAAGCTGATCAAAACTGTCAGAAATCTTAGATGTCGATAAGATTTCTATAGGTCGACATAGGTCCATGCAGGCCAATAAAAACTCTATGCGAAAAATGACTACAATTGTAATTTTTTGCATGGAGTTTTTATTGGCCTATATCAACTTATACCGTATTTTATCAAGTTCTAATGCAAAAAATGGCAGTTAGATTCACTATTTAAGTCAATAAGACATCTTATTGACTTGTATCAACGTTTTCCAACAGCGAGGCAGTTCTATACTCTTCGACTCGTAGGTTTTACTAAAACGTTGGGGCAAAAAATAGGGAGTACCTTTTGGAGTTTATTTCAATACGCCCTATGTATCGAGATAAAGCCTTATTTACGCATATTACAATATATCTATGTAAAATTTTTTCAGAATATATAGATGTAATGCGTCTCAATAAAGCTAAATCTTGATTAATCAGGTTAATTAGATTAATCCCGAATCTTTACGAAAATAATGTGCAGAGTTTTGTACATAGGTCTCTGCAGAAATTTCTGCACAGATCTCTGCACAAAATTTGGTCCCGTCTCCTTTTTATTTCTGCAAAATTCTTAAAAGCAAAAGAATAGTATGAGTGACAATCTAAGTGTTATCATTCAGATGATAACACCAAAACTCTAGTTGCAAACGCAAAAATACAGACATTACATAATATTATCTTGAAAAAATTTTGAACCCTGATACTGTTTCCTGTTAGTCTTATATTTTGGTTTCTTAAGGAGGTTTGATAGCTCCCGGCTTGCGGGGAAGAGAGAGAGGCTTCCCTTTCTCCCCGCGTGCAGCTCCCCGCACCGCGCAGCCCCGCTCGCAGTCTACAAGCTAATGCTTTTGTTTACGTTTTTGCTTAGTACACGGAATCACTGTTGTCGATCGTTCTACAATTTTGTGTACATGTTTATAAATGATTTTCTGATGATTTGCCGAGTTTTTTATTTACTTATCATTTTTGAGTGATCGCAATCTAGGTGTTTCTATTATTTTTAAGATTATTCCTGCGTATAAGAGCCAAACTTTGAAGTTGATTATTGCAAAAATTGTATTGTCAATCGATCTTTACCAGTAAGCGTATTGTCAATCGATATTTTACCAATAGGCGTATTGTCAATCGATATTTTACCAGTAGAGAGTAGTAAATTATTCTAAGCATTTTGATTTTGGTATCGAACCTCCTTAAATCGCAGGGCACGATATTATAAACCAACTCATGGATCTTTCAAAGTCTATGATTTTTAATTGCTGTATTCTAGAAGAACTACATAATTTATGCTTTTTTCTCTTGAAAAGTTATTAAATCTCCTCTTCGATAATTGTAAAATTTTTTTTCAGTCTCTTGATTTTTAAAATATAAACGTAAGAAGTGTAAAGTTAGTAAAATCCTTATATAAAGCTGTGAGAAATCATGTGAGATTTCACCTAAGTTCTCATCTGAGTTTTTGCAATACGGATACACACGCGCACATACACACATGTATTCACGTAAATAATTTGATTTGACAAATCAAAAGTAAATTTCATATATAATATTTTTAATAGTACGTACAACATTTTAAAATACGTTTTATTTTGTATTTCAAAGTTTAAATTATTAGCTCGCCTTTCAAAACCTTGCCATGTAAAGTGCATTAACTTGTTTTATATCTCAAGAGTAAATAACTTATCGGAATAGTGATTTAGTTTAGAGAAAGCTACGCGTCTGTGTGTTACAAAATATTTGCAGCGTACAATTCACTATCTAAATATATTTTGTGGATTTTCTGTCATAAGTCAATATTTGAATGCTACCCTAGTGAAAATAAAAAATGTAATAAAGTGTAATAAAATATAAGAAAATGTAACAAATCGTACCATTTTATACGTTTTTGTTGGATTTCGGACCTTTTTTACGTTTTATTACAGTTTGCTACATTTTATTACATTTTGAAATGACAAATGTAACAATACGTAAAAAAGTATAACAAAATGTAAAAAATTGTCTGTGAGCGTAATATGATATAAGAAAATGGCGACTTTTTTATTTTCTTACTTCTGCTTACATCCTTTTACTTTTTCTTAAAATTTCTTATGCATTGTTACATTTTATTATAAAATTAATAATTAAAAAAATATATTGACTATACTAGGCGGTAAAATAACATATGTAATAAAATGTAATAAAATGTAAAAAAAGTTAACAAATCTGAAAATGTAAGAAAGTGTACAAAAACGTATGAGAAAAAAGGTCCGAAATCCAACAAAAAGGTACAGTTTCTTACATTTTGTTACGTTTTATTACAATTTATTACAATTTATAACATTTTTTTCCACTAGGGTAGTAGAAAAATAAGTTTGTATTTGGTCAATGCTGACCAGTCACTGACAAACTTTGTTAGAATTAGCCAGTGACTGATTAATACTGGTCACAATTCCATCAGAGAAATTATCCGAAATTTGAATCAAGTCATAATTAAATAATTACAATATGGGAGCTAAGTTTTTATCATAGATAGAGATCATACAAAAGTAAGGGTTGAAACTAGGTATCAAAAATAAATAAATCATGTTTTAAAATTTCATCACAAATATAAGTAATGGTTACTTAATAATAGAAAATATTTTGTTTGATCAGTG
Source organism: Nasonia oneida (assembly GCA_037356405.1). Classification (NCBI taxonomy): domain Eukaryota; kingdom Metazoa; phylum Arthropoda; class Insecta; order Hymenoptera; family Pteromalidae; genus Nasonia; species Nasonia oneida. Next base: position 11,018 of record JAZHPH010000598.1, on the reverse strand, counting down.
TAAGTGTTTGCTATACAGTTGGCGTTATAAAGTGAACGGAAGAATCAACGACACTGGTGCCGTTCTCTTAAAGCTCCGTTATGTGTACACACAAATAAAGCAGTTACGTGTAAAACCGTTTTTACTAATCTTTCTCTCTCCTTTCGATTCCATCCTCTCAGGAATTATTCTTAAGTGATTTTATACAGTTCATCCTTTTCAAATAAATAATATTATACGAGCAACTTTTAAATATGACGATTCAAACTTTTATTTGCATGAAAACAGTAGAAAATAAAATAGCTTTTAAATTATATGCTAACAAAATATTAAAATATTATATATTTTTACCTTATATAATAATGTTTCTTTGCTAGCTTTTTTCCAGCAAATAAAGAAGAAAAAATACAAGAAGGCCTGCCTGTCAAACTTCACTTAAATACAAGAGTAGTATTTAAGTGAAGTTTGACGTCTATTATTTATAATGTTAAAATTAGTGTTCAGTATTTTTTACAAAAAACTCGCTACTTACTTATTTAATAGATTGCTTTGCCTAAGAATATCTGTGCAGAAAACTCTACAAAAAACTCTGCAGAGATCTATGTACAGATCTCTGCACATTATTTTCACAAGGGTCTGCTCAAGCAAGCACGTCCAGTAGACCTAAGCGAAGAAGTCCGGTAGCCAGTACCAAACAAAATTCATAGGCAAGAATAGAGGACTTTTTGAACTCATGCTACCATATCTACATTGTTCGTAAACTAGAAAATTATCAATAATATTGATAACATAATCGATTAAAATGCATTTTACTAAAAATTTAATGCTTCCAACAAGCAAGGCAGCGTAGGTACATTTAGAGAGTTATCGATGTAACCATTTTTGGTTAAATACGAACACAAAAACCATTTTTCCTGACCCATAAACCTCGAAAACATCGAAATCTATCAAAATCTTTAATATAAAATTTTTCACCAAAACAAAACTTTCTCTTGGAGGAAGCAAAAAGTTATCAAAATTTTAATGTCTGTAAGAATGCAAATTTCTCTTGCGCTCTTGATAGTATAAAACTGACGGTTTATAATTCACTCAGATTATGTCGGTAATTAATTAAACTAACGAAGAGTTCAAGTGCTTATAGGTATGATTTGGTGCCTGAAAACGTAGTAATAAACAAAGAAAAATTTAAAATCTACGATAATCACCACTCATGATTAACATGGCGGGAGTGCGGATGCTTCCCGGTAAGTATGTTTCAAATTTTGCAATGTTGTTGCAGCCAGAAAACTGTAACAACATTGATTTGCATCATATGTGATACAGCATATCATTTCAGTTGTTTAGGACAAAAAACTACTGACATTAAAATTATTAGTGGAAACCTAACACAAATAAAACTGAATGAAATAGAAGAAGTAAGGAGAGAACTATTACTAGAAGTTTCAACCACAGAATAGGATGAACTCAACATCAATATTGAAGAAAAGTATAAGCTGATAAAAAATAAAAGCTTACTTTTGAAACAGCAGTGAATTGCAGGAAAAAAACTTATTACTTAGAGAAAAATGCTAAATAAGCAAAACGAAAGTACCGCGACTAGTTTTTCGTATGCAGAAATTAAAAGCTTTCCTAAACTACTGCAAATGAAAGTGCCTAAGATAACTGTATAAAATGTGAGCAACAAAGCTGTGGACGTTAAAAAAAAGTTACGGAGGGCTAAGTTACTAAAAAGAAGATTCAAACAAAAAACTTATACCTAAACAGAAAAAAAAACTAATTATCAACTGTTTGAACACTGAAAGGGCTATGCTAACCAAATCTGTATTAAAACATAACCTTGACGGTATATGTGAGGTGAGGGAAAGATACGTTGAAAAATACGAGAATCAAAATTGTCGGAATCGATAACTATAGTAACATAAAGGACGATATAAACATGAGAAATTTTGGAAGTACTACATATGTACAAAAGCAAATTCAGTAGCTTAAGTACAGTACCAATGGAGGTTTCTGCTATCATACTAGCGCTGTTTATCATAGTCCATAAGATCAATCAAATCGATAAGAGTCAAACCAATTTATACAAAAAATGGCTATCATAGTTAGTAAAAGCTAATGGTAGGCATAAATTAACGAATTTAATTCTAACGGTTTTCATCAACACCTAATACAAATAGTGGAATCAACACATAGTTTAAAATTCGATTAATAATAATTTAATTAATCATTATTGACTTTTTTAGTAGGAGGGCAAATTTTGTTTATAAATGTTTTGTTCCCAGAAAAAACAAGTTATACAAAAATGAAATCATCAATTTCATAGAAACCTAGAAGTACAATTAGACGTGTTAAGTTTGAATTGCGTAATTTTAGAAATCGTTCATACTAATGTGTGTTTGTGTGAGCCCTGCTAAAAATCCGCATGTGCTAAGGCTCGTGCTGAATAACATGTTTAATCACAAGCTAAGTCAAAAGCTAAATCGTACACTGAATTAGACCGAAGCACGTACTTATCATATGCTTCAACACTTGCCATATCACGTATATAATAATGTGTTGAAGTATATGACTTTTAGGATCCACTTAAACATATTATCATCATGTACTAAAGCACGTGCTTTTCATTATACTTTTACACTACAATAAAGAATGAAAAATTTAGGAAAGATTCCTCTAGTCGGGATTTGAACCTGGTCCTTCGGATCCGAAGTCCTTTACTTTACCTAGTGAGTCACGACTTTCTTGTTTCCTTATGCTACCCTGGTAAAAATATTGTCGTGATTTTGTGATGTATAAAAATCACGTATTCTATCATGTAATTTTTATATGTCATTTGTGACGTCAGTTTGTTATGTATTGATTTCGAACTTGATGGCCTTAAAAAGTTATAAATATTTTGCAATAACTGTATGATATTTCAACGTTAAATATTCATGCATATGTAATGAATATTAATTATTTATTAGCTTTCACTTATTATATGTATGCGAATATGTAAATGCAAAAAGTACACCAACTAGATCAATGAAAATAATAGTACATTGTGCAACAAGGGGAGAAAATAAGCTATGTCAAGCGTGGGTGAGATGTTCAGCACGAGTCGGAGTTGAGGGCGCCGAAGGCGCCCGAGACGTAGACAAGTGCTGACAACACCTCACCAGAGTCTGATATAGCTTTTGTTCCCGTGTTACACACCGTGTTTTTTCCAACAAGGGTATGAAAGGAACTTTTTTTATGCGTGAAAGTTGGGTAGAAGATCGTGCATTTCAAGTCATGCACAAAAAAATTGAAAAGTTTGAAAAATTTGAAAAAATTAAAAAATTTAAGATTTTTGAAAAACGCTTTTCTAATACGCTTGGAGTAAACGATTTTCTACGTTACTTTTAGGCATGAAAAAAGGCCTATTTTATGCGCATGTTGGGAAAAATTCTTTGATTCTAAGATTATTTAAATAACTCAAAATTGATATTGTAACAATCAAACTATTTAAAATATTGGCTTGATTAATGAATATTTATTATTTTTCAGTCATCCACTCTTCATTATCATGTAATTAGATGATCCTGAAAGTTTTAGTGCATTTCATGCAGTATTCAACGAGTGGTTTGAAAAACTGCAATAACACTAACAATGGTAAAATAGGAGTGTACCGGGTGTGTTCCGAATTGGAATGCGGCAGTTAGCAGTAGCTGTAATGTTGGTATTAACTGACGTAAAATCGTTCCAGTTCAAAAGTCAGTTAGGGGGGAGGAGGAGGCGGGAAAGATGAAACTTCATTTTTCCATATGTCAGCTAGAGTATACGTGTATGTTGCCTCTGACTATCTTTTCCAGGTCACCCGGGACTCCTGGAGACGATGTCCAGATGTTGCACACCGAGAAAATATGGACCTTGATTTTTCCATATTTCAGCCATAGTATATGTGTGTATGTTGCCTTCAAGTATCTGTTTGAGGTCACCCGGCCAGGAGACGATGTCCAGGTATACCTGTATATATGCGTTGCCTTCAAGTATCTTGTCCAGGTCATCCGGGACTCCTTATTGTGTGATGTTCAGGTGTCGTTGTATACACCGAAAAAAATCACATAGGATTTGCTTTTCATGTGTACGTAATATGCGCTTTTCCTCGGTGTGAAACACCTGGACATCGTCTCCATCAGGAGTCCCGGGTGACCTGGACAAGATACTCAAAGACAACATACACGTATACTCCAGCTGAAATATGGAAAAATGAAGTTTCATATTTCCCGCCTCCCCCTCTAACTAACGTTTGAACTGGAACGATTTTACGTCAGTTAATACCAACATTACAGCTACTGCTAACTGCCGCATTCCAATTCGGAACACACCCACCATGCTTTTAAGCACGAGATTTAGTATGTGCGGAATTTCAGACGGGAGTGCGCGCGTGCAAACTAAAAAGTCTTTTTTTTTATCGCTTATGGAATTTATCGCTTCATTAAAAAATGTAGAAGTATAAACTTTCGCACGATCAAAAATCTTGTCAGTGTTCTTATGCACTCTGTGTGAATTGAGTAAGGTTACACTGTCGTCAAGAAACATGATAAAATGCCAGAACGTTATAAATTCTAGCATGTTTATCATGTGTGGTGCTCCGCAAATGCTCAAGAAAAGATAGAGCTGTATTCGTTAGTTTTACAAACAAGTTCTTTGACATCTATGTCTTATCTGGTCACAGGGATATTGTTACTAAAATGAAAATGATAAAAATTACGTAGAAATGGTAGTTTAAAAAATGGACTGCTCGTGCTCATGCTCAGATACTTAAAATAAATTTTTACGTGAAATTTTACTATTTTATTTGTGGATGTGAAATTTTACATGTAATAGATTAAAATCTTAACTAGGGATGTGCGAGCCAAACGCGAACTTTTTTTGTTTTTATTGCAAAGTAAATCTGGGATGTTAAAAATCTACTTAAATACCACGATTGTCAAGTTTTTACACTTAAAGTTCGAGTAAATGTAACTTAAAGCTTCGAGTACTTTTTAGAGTTTTCTTCGAACTTTTACCTAAAAAATAACTCAATTGGTTATTTGGACTGTTTTTCAGCTTATCAACATTTTTTTGCTTTTGTAATTTATTGAATCTGTTCAATCCGTATGTTAACTTAAAATCTAAACACTTATAATAAAGACAAGTCACATCCATCATTAAAAAGAAGTTTAGAATAAAATTATTTTATTCATCATACTGTTACGTCCTGACTATCCTAAATTGAATAGATAGGAACGTAATGATATGTGTAGTGGCGAGGCTGTAAGAAATTGTTAATTCGCGCCTAGCACTCTCACTGTTAGTAAAATAAATGAGAAACTTACCTTTACGTTGAACCGTGTACTAGTTGAGTAGATTGCAGCTGTAGACTCGTACTGGGTAGTTTGGATTTTCTCGTAAATGAATATAACTCACAAGATCTGGTACGGAAAACCGATCGTTTATTCAAATAATTTTTAGAAGTGGAAGTAAATAATAAACCTCGTTTCAATGTAAAATAATATTCTCACTTAGTTTAAAAGAACTAAGACTTGTAGTTTATAAAATCTGTATATTTAGACTTTGTAAGAAATATAAAATTGCGGCTAGGCGGCTTTAAGTTTTAAAATAATTGTCACCGATTGTCGGACCGGCGCAATACGGAGCTCGTGACTGACGACGAAAAAACTGCCCGTTTGAGTGTGTATAAGGCTTTTTAAAACCTTCGTTCGTAGCGTAATTTTTGCAATATTTACAAACTTAAAATTTCGGAAAATGTATACATAAAAAGTAGCGCTCGTTTACAACGTCACGAATTGCTGATTTATCATTTCGCTGATTCGACACTGACATGCATTGGGCCGTGTGTCGAAACCTTTCAGCGCACGCAATGCATTCTTCTTTTGAGAGTTTGAATTTCAATATTCTGATGATTATTATGTTTTAGTTTTTTTCTTAATAAATTTATGCGATGAGTCACACGACGTGACAATACGCCAAAAAAATCATTGTTTCAAATGCAGAGCCGAGTCAAAGGATTGGTAATTCAAACTTAAGTAATATATTGATAAATGAAAAACCACACTTAAGATACTTACTACGTAAGTTGCCACGCTTGTTACACTTTGTTTATGGTACATTTATTATAGTACATACTTTAACATTTAAAATATGTAATTTTATTAAAATAACAATTTTATTAGTTCATGTACACAGATAAAATATGCAGAGTTACGCTTAATTTATCAATCAATTACTTAAGTTTAAATTATTATTTAAATTGATAATCATTCGACTCAGCTCTCAATTAAAAACAATTTTTTTGGCGTATTATGAATAAAATAATGTGATTCTAAACTTGCCTTTTTATGGATTTCAGTTGTTTTTTAATCTGTACTTTCATTGAGAACAGAATTATATAGACAGGCATGATTATACACGATACATAAAACTCGCTTAACCTTTTTACTTCAAATAGTTTTTTTAGAGATTTCATGACTTTGTGAGCAAACTTATTCAAGTATCTTAAATTCGTTCTACAAATAAAATGCATGATTATTATGGGGTTCAGGTAGTGCACACGGGAATTTTTATTACGGAAATATCAATATCTCTTGTGTACGGTATCCAGATGTATGGCGTAGCCGATGATGGGATCCAGGTAATACACTCCATGGCTTTTGGTGTCTAGAATCAATTATTATAATTAGACAATGAAAGCTACGGAGAGAACTACTTTGACGACGTAATGAGCAGTCGCATGCACCTAGACACCACACAAAAATCTACAGCGCCCAGTATATTTCGACCTCGTCATCAGTGGTCCCCAGCACTCAAAAAGTTTGTGCAGCGACAGTGCAGCATCTGTTCAAAAACGTAACCTTAAATTCAAGCAAACAATGTAAACACATTTACTCTGCGCAACATGTAAAAAACTGTGGGAAAGTGTTACTCAAGTACCCAACTATCGCACATATAACTTGTACGGCCAACTGCGCGGTCCTTTCACTTTTGAGCGCTGGAGAGCCAACTTTATGGTCCTTTCACACACTAGAGAAAAAAGTAAAGATACTTTTTTGAGCATTCGTGATATATCCACTCGTTTATTATAAAAAGAAACGGCTTATTTAATATTTCCGTTGGAAATCACAGTTCAGTTCAGAAAACATACTAATAAGCCAAAAAACTCACGAACAGTAACAATAAGCATTGGTATCATAAAAAATCCGAACACGAATATAGAAGTAAATAGTGTCACGGGCGCCGTAGCTTTGTCTGCTTCTCAACCTTGCCTTCGTGGCGCTACCGCAAAACTTGAAGTAAATATTTTTGACCGGGAAATCAATTATGGATAATAAAAATAAAAAATAAATAAAAGTTTTATTAGAAACTTCGAACTTTAAAATCGCTTCGCACGCCTAATCTCCCTAGTGTTTTTAAAACGAAGTCATATTTTAGTTTGCAATGCGTTATGACAGAGCTTAAACTTTGCTTAAATAAATGCCAGTGAATAAAACTTCAAGCAAAATAATAGTGCCTTACAAAAAAAAGTCTGCAGAGATTCCTGCAGAGAACTCTGCAGGGAATTTGGACTCTGCGAAGATATGAGAATTGCATTATTGGGTATAATATAAAGAAAAAAAAATTATATATAAAGTATTGGGACTAGGGCTTGAACCTAGTTTATTTTGATTCAGAGTATTTTAATCTATGAGCTATTTCTACTTATAACTACTACAATGTCATAGCCCAACATAAATTTAATATTGATTGTTCTGTTAAAGTTACATTATTTTTAATTATTATATTTTTAACGCTCATGTTTTGTTTATTATCAACGATTTGATTATTAATTATATTCATTGAAATTACATACGAATATCCCCAGATTTTTCCTACACGGGCGCACGAATATAATTTAAATTATTTAAAATTGCTGATTATCAACAATACTTAAGTATTAAAAATATAATGATCGAAAATAATGTGACTTTAACAGAACAATTAATATATTATCTTGGGCTATGACAATATAGCATATTATAAGTAAAAATAGCTCATGTGTAGAGTGAAAGACTATAAATCGAAAGGAGTTGGGTTCAAGACATGGTCATGATACATTTTTTATAATTTTTTTTTTCGATTTTTGGCAATAATTTATGCTCTAAAACTTGGTATTATAAACAACAATGCTGCTAAAATGCATAAAAATCAGTTTTGTCTGAGTATTAATGCAATTCTCATATCCCTGCAGAGTCCAAATTCACTGCAGATTTCTCTGCAGGAATCTCTGCAGACTTTTTTTGTAAGGGTGAACTACTACTATTACTACTTTCCTTAACATACTAGTTCCAATGTAAATAAGGAACGTTGTAAGAAGTATTACAAACATAAGCGACAAATAGAGACAAGCATTCGGTACGTTGTGTCAATTGGATTTTTTATTTTTTAATTTGCATAGTACTAATTTTATTATTCATAATGATTACTATTATGTTGTAAAATAATGTTTGTATTAATAAAATACTGTTACTTCATTATTAAGCAAAAAATCAAAGCAAAAAAGCAAAAAATAAGGGTGTAATGAATAGTTCTTAGAATTTTATAACATACCAATTTCAATTTAATAAAAATGTCTAGGTATAATTATAATAACTAGCTAAAAACTCACTCGCTCACGCTCACTCGTTATATTTAAACATTGATTTAACTTTTGAATATATATATAAAAAAATAAAAAGTTTCATTAATGGTATATCATTTTATTATTATTTTTGTCATATTTTTGTTATTATAAACTTGTAGATTATATATGTATATATATATATATATATATATATATATATATATCAAGTTTATAATAACAAAAATATGAAAAAAATAATAATAAAATGATATACCATTAATGAAATTTTTTATTATAAAATCAAAAGTAATCACATCATAACATTAAAGCATATATAATACTTATTATTCAAATTTAAATTAAATTCGAAGAATGTGTTGTTATTAAGTAATATTATGTAGTTATTGAAAAAAATATATTTTAATGCGATGTGATGTATTAAACATAATACCAAAGGGATCATATTTTATTAACGACGTACAAAACATCAGAGAAATCGGACTAAATTTGACGTCAAGACAACCACATCACTATAGACGATAAATTGGAAAATGCGAAATGTTCGTCATTTTGACGGTCATAGTATTTTAGATGTTCTTTAGATCGAGATCAGACGATGAGATTAACTTAAAAAAGGCGTGAAATAATATAGATGTTGATGTCATATTAAATGAACTGCTTCGATTGGTTGTTAGAGTCATACAACAGATATATGACATTGCGATTGTTTTAACTCGGTTTTCTAATATACTTAACACGGGACTTAATATACTGATAATATTTATTATTTTAATTTAATGGTTCAGTGTTAGCTATTGATTAAATATAAGTGTATGTATATATATTTAATTTTTAAAATATTTCCTTTTTTTAAAATATCATTAATTGTTTTTCAATATTAAATATATTTAGTCTTAATTAAAGTGGTATATTTTATACCTAAGACGAAAATCACTAGTACAATTTTTACTTATCCATTTTTTTGAATTGTTAAACGATAACAAATTCTCTTCATGTATTTTAGACGATGAAAACTGGATAAAATTGGCTCCTAATTTAGGATACACATTTTTTACTGATACATAACTATTCGACACTTATTATTATAGCAAATAGCAAAACAGAGTCTATGATACAATGCACAATAAGTATAAAACGATTGTACCAAAAAAAAAGTTTAACAACAACAGACAATGTCCAGGTTTCAAAATCACCTTCCGGATGGCGAGACATGGTCTATAATACAACGCACTAATTGTAAGTAAACAACAAATGTACCAAAAAAAAGAATTATCACTTCTTGTAGATGATGCCCAGGTGTCAGAATGATCCTGAGGTTAACCCATTATAGTTATGGTAAATGATATATGGTACTACCTTTAAAATTACTCCAAGTTTAACCACTCAGAAACCTCGTTTATAATCATAAGTATATTTTCAGCGTTAAAATTCCAGACTTACGAAAATTCCAAGAAGTCCAGAAAAATTCCCTAAAAAATCCGGAAAGTGCGATATTTCATGTATACATTAAAATATTGCAATATTGGTGCACTAAATAGAAATCTCTGCCAATTCATTGGCACGTAGCTTCCTCCAACTAAATTCATAGTTCCAAAAAATTAAATATTGTTTGAATATACAGTATGTTAATGCTTTTATTATTGTTTTCAAATAAATAATCCACACACGCAAAAACGCTAAAATCTAAGCCGAGCGCACAAAGGCAAGCGTATGCTTTGCTGTCGCATATATTATAACAGCGAGGAATAAGCTCAGTGCTCCCCATGGCTATAGGTATAGTAGCCGATGTTAAATTCGTCGTTGATTCTTGTTATTCCTCTGAATCCTCCGTTTTTATACACATACATGTAGCTCTTTATTCCCGACTAGCCGGGGATTTAGTACTAACTTTATGCTGGGGTGTGTTAAAAAATGTTATCTTTTATAATATTGGATCTGATCTATTTTTTATAATAATGTACTGACTGGACTTAAAAAAAAGAATAAAAATTTTACCATTTGATATTATTAATTTTAATTATTTTGCTGAAGGAACAATTTTCTTAACAAAATACTATGTCATTTACTAGTACGAGGCGTATAGAAGAAGTGTATCGTACATAAGCAGGTGGGTGAAAAAATTCGCAAGGGAGGGACTTTAACGACGTGCAACGACACCCCTCTAGGAGGAAGCAAAAGTTTTGAAAAAAATAGTTTTTACATTTTAGCTCTTTACTTGAGAAACGCTCGACAAAATCGTTTAAAATTTTAACAGCAGATAGCTTTTTTTATAGTTAATCACCAAATAAAATTTTAAAGCATTTGACTTCATAGATATATAAGGAATTTTTAGATATATAAGGAATCAGAAAAAAAAATTCAAACCTTAATATCTTAAGAACCATAGGGGTTTGAA
>JAZHPH010000597.1:19560-35434 GCA_037356405.1 Nasonia oneida | reverse complement strand
TGTATATATGTGTGTTTGGGTGTGTTTATATGTACATATACACACAATAACTCTAAAAAGGCCTTTTGCCCAGGCTTGAAAAACTCGACTTTCGTTCCACTTTTTCGTAGGCGAAAAGCGCGTTTTCGATGTACGTGTTATAAATAAAAACGTGTCAAAATCACCTCTCGAATGGCGAGACATAGTCTATAATACAACGCACTAAGTTTACAACAATTGTACCGAAAAACATTTTTAACTACAGCAGACAATGTACAGGTATCAAAATCACTTTCTGGATTGTGAAATATGCAGGTCTGACGCACTAAGTATATAACTATTATACACAAAAAATTTCACCTCCTGCAGATGTCTAGGTGTCAGGATGATCCTTCACAAAAATTCACGCATGTTTACATGTGTTTCTAACCAACCTAACGATCAAAACAACTGGCTATTCATTAGATAGGTCGCTCGCGCAATTTTCGAGAAAACGATTTTTCCATTTTAGCTCTTTACTTGAAAACCGCTCGACGAAATCGTTTGAAATTTCAGCAGCAGATAGCTTTTCTTAAGGCGGATCACAAAATAAAATTTTGAAACATTTAACTACATTGTTTTAGAGATTAAATGAATTAAAAAATTTTCAAAAAAAAAATGAAACGTTATAACCAATATCTTACGAACCATAGGGGTTTAAAAGCTGTGCAATAAACTTAGCCAAAACACATAAAATATCTACTTTTTCCCGAAATCTCAAGCGCAATAAGGCCCTTTTGCGTCTGTAATCGAGGCACAAAAAAAAAACTCATTTTTTCAGTTTTCGATTTATTACTGAAAAAATAAGTAGTCAAATTACTTGAAATTTTATTTCAATGTAGTTTGACACGTGACCCATCGACATGATTTTTTTTCGCGAGGTTATGATGTTTAGTTTTAGAGATATGAATTAAAAAAAAATCACCCTTTTCATTTTATTTGCCGCACAAAGCGTCGATTTCAAGGACCAAAAAATAAAAAATAACTGTTTTTCCCGAATCCAGAATCCAAAAACATATATGCATGTCAAATTTTATTGATATTGACGGAGTAGTTCCAGAAATATTACGGTATACACACACACACACATCCACTCACCCACACACATCCATACGGACATTTTCTAAAAACACTTGATATGAACTTCTAACACACCAAAAAGTATTTTCTAGATGTTTTGACGAAACTCAAAATTTTACTATTATAAAGTTTTCTCTTGAAGGAAGCAAAAATTTTAATTAGAATTCGAGGAATTTGAATAAATTAAACTGAAAATGACGTTTTCGATAGTAATTTAAGCAAATTAATATTATGTAAAAGTTATCTGCGATTTTTTTATATAGGGAGTGAGACTGACGTTCCTGATTTTTCCATCTGTTTGCTGTGTGGTTATCCTAAGTGTGTGGACTTATTGGAGTAGATTCCTCTCTAAGCTCTCAATACGCACGAGCAGCGTCCCTCTGGTGGCATCGCTACTATAGAGGGTAGGGCCGACATCTGATCATTATTTGTAGAGCCTAATGATCTCTGGTCATATCTTCTCTCGTCAAGTGTGTTTTTATACTCTACACTAACTATTGTGTTTCGAACTTTATACACGGTTCGCGACTTACACTATTTTGACTGTTTCAAAGTATTTTATCCTGTCGATACATACTCCACAACAACACAACATATAACAAACAACATACTTTAACCAAAGCAAAAATTATGTAGGACAAAACAGAATACTAACGTGAACTGTACTGAGTGTGCCGATAGAGGTAAGAGGAAGACTCAGGTCTCAAATCATCGCAGGATACAAACATTTCAGATTTAATTTTTTAAAAATGGACAAGGTGGATAGGGAGCAAACAGTAAAATCAAAGTGGAAGCTATTTCACATTTTTATTTATTTATTAACCAGAGTAAATTACATGCATGCTTATGTTTAATTATACATGATAAAATAAAACGAAACATACAACCTAAAAAGGTAAACAAAGTTACCTGTACATAGGTCTGGTTTACATTAAAGATTATTAAAAAAAACGTATAGACTATACGGCCTTTACGGCATTGCACATCTCATATAATTACTAAATGTAGTATGTACTATATCCTAGTATAACATTATAAGATTTTGTAAAAGTATGAACAAATATATTAATTAGCTCTGATTTAGTTTGAGATTCTGTTATTTAAACTTTTATTATCAAGTTTTAATAGCTTCAATTCTTGAGAAAGAGAATTAAACGCTTTAATAACTACCTAATCACTGTTTTTAAAACTAATCGTTTTCGATACTTTTGGTATAATCAATTCTTTGTTTCTTGTAATACTTAGAGAATTTTTAAACTTATTTTGAAGATCTTTGTAAAAAGATGACAACGATTTAATTATAAGAGACTCATGTATTTTTAGTGGTCTCTTAAGACCTGTATTATTTTTTAGTATTATTTTTATCAATCTACTCTGTAATGACTCTAGTCTATTTAGTACATTTTTGAAAGCACCCCCCCCCCCCCCCCCTCTATGCAATTATCTTATAGCTAGCAATACTATTAGAGAGTGCATGATACAAAATTAACAACGTTTCTTGGCTCATAATTTTTGACAACTTAGTAAATATAAATAACAAGTATTTAATTTTATTAACAACATATGTTATATGATAGTCTTATTTAATTTAAGAATCAATCATAACTTGTTGCCAGGTAACTTCTGAACTGAGGATAACAGTATCATCTGCATATGATACAATACAATTTTTAGGCACAATATTTACTAAGTCATTTATATAAACGATAAATAATAGTGGACCTAGTATAGTTCCTTGAGGGACACCCGTACTCAGCGGGCGCCCGCCGCTTTTACTGTCTAGGAACTTTACTGTTTGTACTCTATCGGTCAGTTAACTTTTCATAAGAGTAAGCGCTGTTTCTCTAATTCCATATTTTTTTAATTATGTAAGAAGTTTACTATGGCTAACTGTATCAAAGGCTTTGGCCAAATCTCGGAAGGGTGCAATCGTTTTTTTAATCTTGTCCAGATTGTTAGAAATAAATTTCGTTATGTAAGCTAAGGCGTCTTTAGTTCCCTTATTTTTTCTGAAACCGAATTGTTTATCAGATTAAATGCTACAATTATTTTAGAAGGGTGAGAATCTTTCATGTATAATTTTTTCAAGTATTTTTGCTGCGTTTGAGATTAAGGAAATTGGCCTGTAATTTGAAGCAAGATCTTTTTTGCCAGACTTGAAAATAGGAACTATTTCAGCAGATTACAAAGATTTATGCCAAACACCACTAACATTGCATAAGTTAATAAACTAAAATATATGTTCCAACGGTTGCTTAATGTAACTAATTATGGTTTTTAATACTTTGGTGCTAATTTCATCAACACCTCCTTGTTTTCTTTCATTTCTTTTACAATATTCTCAATTTCAACTCTATTAGTAGGTCTCAAAAAGATAGATAAGTTATTTGATTTTGGTTGATTAAAAATGATTCTTTCGGTTCTTGACTGAAAAAGTTATTGAAGTTATTAGCTATGTCTACAGGCTTTGAATTCTTCTGACCATTTTTCTCAAGATAATCAATCTTATTGTTTTTTCTATCTTTATTTCTGTTTGGTTTATCTTTTACAAATGTCTATAATTTTTTACTATTATTCTGAAATTGAAATTGTTGAACCTCTTTTTCTCCATATGAATATTTAGCTTTTGCTATTGTCACGTGTGAATACACGTCATGGGTGTCTAATTACTATAAGAGAGTGAGTAGGAGAGTGCAATGTGGTGGCGGCCGTGGCGCAACGACAGAACGTCTGCCTTGCAAGCCAGAGAATCTCGGTTCAAGCCCGGGGTCCGTCACTTTTTGTTGCACTCTTCACTCGTAACACTATAACCTTGTTTAAATATCTTACATACGTTTTGTACTAAATTATTAACACTTCGTTTTTCGGATCATTCTTTAAATTATAGTATAGCTTTCCCTTTTTTAGACACGAGTTAATAATGCCTTGAGTTATCCATGGACTGTTATTGGGTCATTTTTTTTATTTGTTGAGTTAGTAATTATTGCTTCATCCTAGAGGAAGCTTTGTAATAGTAAAATTTTGACTTTCGTCAAAACTTCTAGAAAATACTTTTTGGTGTGTTAGAAGTTCAAATCAAGTGTTTTTAGAAAATGTCCGTGTGGATGTGTATGTGTGTATGTATACCGTAATAATTCTGAACGGAACTACTCCGTCAATATTAATAATATTTAACATGCATATATATTTTTGGAATATGAATTTAGGAAAAACAGTTATTTTTTATTTTCTCAACTATATTTTTTTATGGCTATTTTTTTATTTTTAAAAAATACTATTTTGCGTTTTTTTAATCATCCTATTGTTACAAAGAATTTAGCTATAATGCATTTGAAAGAGAATAAAATTACCTACTTTTCCTCGTTTGCTACTCGGGATCGACCGCTTTGTTCGGCAGATAAAATAAAAAAAGTGATTATTTTTAATTTCATATCTCTGAAACTAAACGTCATGACCTCGCGAAAAAAAATCATGTCGATGGGTCACGTGTCAAACTATATTGAATTATAATTTCAAGTGATTTGACTACTTATTTTTTCAGTAATAAATCGAAAACTGAAAAAATGAGTTTTTTTTTTTGTGCCTCGATTACGGACGCAAAAAGGCCTTATTGCGCTTGAGATTTCGGGAAAAAGTAGATATTTTATGTGTTTTGGCTAAGTTTATTGCACAGCTTTTAAACCCCTATGGTTCGTAAGATATTGGTTATAAGGTTTCATTTTTTTTTTGAAAATTTTTTAATTCATTTAATCTCTAAAACAATGTAGTTAATTGCTTCAAAATTTTATTTTATGATCCGTCTTAAAAAAAGCTATCTGCTGCTGAAATTTCAAACGATTTCGTCGAGCGGTTTTCAAGTAAAGAGTTAAAATGGAAAAATCGTTTTCTCGAAAATTGCGCGAGCGACCTATCTAATGAATAGCCAGTTGTTTTGATCGTTAGGTTGGTTAGAAACACATGTAAACATGCGTAAATTTTTGTGAAGGAGAAATTGACGGCAGTGTTTGTATTCTATAATAAAAAAAGGAGGGGTCTGCAAACTTTTGGACAATGAACCATCCAAAACTTTTGTCCGTGTTAGTTGCTAAGTGATTTACATTTTTATTATCTTTATATTTTTCTCTGCCGAAACAGCAGTTATGACATTTAATCGGTACTTTACCATCGTAGTCTTTTGTTTGATGATCACCAACACATCTCAGACACACAGCTTTATTTTCGCAATTTTTCACACTATGGCCTATTCTTTCACAATTGTAGCATGGAGTCATATTAAAATTATCATAGGCTCGACAGCATCGATGACCGACATAATTCTTGTAATTATTTGAAACATTAAAGCTATATGTGTCAACATCGACACTGATGATAGCAGTTTTCAAGTTAGTTTTGCTGTCCATGAAAGTGTGTTCTACATTACAGTATAGGTCTTCATTACTGAAACTTCTTTCGATGATATCAGTTTCCTGAGACTCAGCATCCGTAATGTTGTCAACCCCCACAATTTTTAATCTAGGATTTTTTAGCTGTTCTAAACGTACACTGTATTCACTTCCTATTTTATTAACTGTTCTGTCGATTTCACCACGTCATCTGTACTTGCACATTTTATTACAACGGTACCGTCTTTATTTTCCTGAAGTTTTTGAATTGGTATGATAATTTCGCTCAGTAATTTGTTAATTACTGTTCTGACAATTTTTTGTTTTACTTGATTTGTTTTTGGTATACCATTTCGGGACCATGATTTTCAGAATATGATTCATTTTTGTAAATTCTTTTTTTGTAGCTTGAGCATATGTCACGGTTTGACTCACATGATTGTGTTTCAATCTTTCCATGTCTTCGGTTGTTTTGTCTATAAGTTGCTTTAACATGTTATTCTTGTTTTGTAATTCAGTATTTAGTTGTCTTAGTAGTACAATTTCTGCTTTCATTATAGTATAATTATCTTTTTCTTTTCCCACGATAGTGCGGTTATTCCTATCGGCATTATGGTTTATAACTTTTATGGAACATTGTTTAATATTTCTTCTTCAACTCTTTCCTTTTCATGCAGTTTAACTTGAGCAATTACTCTTCTGGCTTCGAAACTCAGTACACTCTCTGCTTCCTTTGAGGTTATGTCTAGATCGTGATGATCAGGATAGATTCCTAGCAGCTTCGAAAGTCTTATTTGTACCTTTGGTTTTTTTAAAATGTGTATGATGGTAAGCATTATCACAAATAACACACACTACTAATGAATCTTTTACTTTAGGATCGCACTTATAGAACAGACGGGGAACCTTCTACCCCCGCCATCTTGATGACGATAAGGTCTTAACGATGTGTCTCAGATTGGCTGAGCTGGGATATTAGCATCAGGGAAATAATTTCACAACTTATGACAACAATTGGGTGTGAGGGTAAAAATTAAAAAAAAAAAAATTTAAAAGAAGAAAATAATGAATTGATTTATAACGAAATGTAAAATTTTGAGATCTTAAATATTAGAAAGATATAATTTTAAAAACCTAAAATTTAATTTTACAAACATTATTCCATTTGCAATATTTCAACCACAAATATCCTCTTTTGCAACATTTCAATTCAATATTTTTGTTTTATAATTTTTTTCATTCCAATCTCAGTTAATAAATTTCGAATTTCTAATCTTCATTGTTTCAAATTTTCATTTTTTAAAATGTTTACCCTCACTTAATAAAGAGATTACCTACTTGGGAGCTCTAGTAACCTTCTAGAAAAGGAAAAATTTATTCAAGTAGGAGAGTGTCTACACGGAAAGAATTATAGTAAGTTCTGCCCAAGCGCCTAGGGCGTTTATGCTTCTCTACCTCTCTCTAAAACTAATAATAATAATAATTATACTGTTTGTTAAATATAAATACTTAAAAGCAAAACAAAATATTAATTTGTCTTAAACATATTTCAAAATATCGAATTTTGTCCTCAACAAGTACTTTTTAGGCACGAGGGCGGTACGGACATGTTTTATATTTTTGTGCTCAAAAAATGTTATAAATAATAAGCAAGTATATGTATTTATCATCTAAATTATTTTTGAGGTTTAGTAGGAACTTTGAACCAATTATCATAGCTTTAACTTTTTCTAAACAAAAAAAACTTCTTTTCAGTCTCAAATTCAACAAAAAAAAATCACTAGGGTAAAGTGAATATTAAATATAGTGATTATTTAATTATTATTACCCGGTTGTTAAATCCTCTTCCTACACGTTCATCGTTGATCCAAATTTGCCACTCTCCAGTGTGGCCATTCCAACTTTGGCAGGAATGATACCATTTATTTAATTGTAGTGGATAATTTAATCGATAAAGATTGTGTCCATCCACACTCATCATATAGTAAGAGCTGCGTTCAGTATTAGCTATCCATGACAGAATGGCCCGTGGTTGCCCTTCCACTAATATTTAAAAGAAAACATAAAAGCATAATTTTAGGGCTTTATCATAATAATTACTTGAATATTAAAACAGGATAGCGAATAATAATAATTCACATTTTATGCCTTGTCGTTCTTTATAGTCCGGGTGCTGGTGCCATCTGAGTGTAAACTTGGAGTTTTTCTATATTTTTTGGGATGCTGAATGGACATTTGTTGGTTACAAAGCCCGAAACCCATCAGTTTTTTTGTTATAAACAAATTACTGATTTGCAATAAACAAATAATCGTTATTTGCAATTGAAAAAAATTTGGTTACATTATTTGGTATTTTTGAATCGAAAGTGCTTTTACAACTTTTTTTGTAAAACGCATACTTTTTAAGTTAAAAATTGTTGAATTTTTAGATTTTACGAGAGTAAACGAGTAAATGGGAAAAACAGCTCGAAAAATCGCAGCAAATCGTATTTTGTGAAAACTTTATTGATTTTTAACTCGGTTTCGGGCTTCGTAACCAACAAATTTCGATTCAATATCCCAAAAAACACAGAAAAACTCCAAGTTACTAAGGGGAAATCGAAATTTACACTCAGATGGCACCAGCGCCCGGACTATTACGGAACGTATAAAAGTTCTTATTTAATCGAATTCAAAATAGGTATAATACTAGAATACTTGAAAAAATCTTGAAGAAACTTTAGAAAGAGAATAATCATAATTGTAAGGTGGCTAAGTCTCTTGAAGTGTATGACATTATACACAAAGAAAATAAACGCCACCTACAACAATTGATAGAGCTATTTGAAGAAAGTTAATTTATGTATAGTTATGGTCTTATAAACATACTTTGGACTATATTCCAAATTCATCACTGCAAATGTTATAAGAAAATACAATTGAATCTGGATACATTTTACACACAATGTATCAAGAAAGTTATTAGGAAGCACACAAATAAATCCGAAACAGCAAATGGAATAGGTTTCTTCTTCAGGGGCGTCGAACGAGAGTCCTTTCAAACACCGTGAATGACTAAACAGGAAAGTAAGTCTTTAAATAAGGTAAACAAGAGATGTCATAGGTCTGAAAGAGATGTTACTAGAACGCTTTAAGGTATCCTATCCTTCCACTTCTCTTAAAACGAAAAGTGAACAAAAGCCAAAACCACGTCTGCAAAGATAACTTTACGAAAAGTGAGACCATCCTTATTGGCTTTGGCCAAAATGCTACTTAGATCAGCCTCGCGCTCGGCACCAGATATGGATACCCAGTGAAACAGGTGTTGACAAGACTCCGTAATTTATTCGAAACGTTTTTTTTTTTTGTTTTGTTTTGTTTTCTAGAACATCAAAAACTCTATTTTGCAACACCATCTATTGAAGCTGTCCTAAAGGATATTCGCAAAGCCCTCGACGACATACGCAATGCTCAGGTGGAGGCCCTCCAGACACAGAACATCGTGTCCGAGAGGGTCTCAAGGATTGAGCAGCGTCTAGGCCCACTAGAAACGCGACTCAAGACCCTCGATGAGCTGCCTGTGCTCAAATCTCGCATAAACAATGCAGAGTCTACTATCACTGAGCTGCAGGCACAACTTCAAGACCTGACGTCGAGGAGCCCGTCAACGCAGCAGGACAACAGCATCACTGTGCCCAGCACTGCGGAAATCCACAGCCATCGCAGTGAACTGGCAAGTCAAGAGGCGCCAAGAACAGACCTTGAACAATGTTGTTGTTCCTCGCTGCACCTCCTCGCGTACTCAGTGATGAACGCGCTTGACCCTACGGTCCTCAGGAGAGACATGACATCCGTCAGGACCATGGGAAGGCTTAATGCAACAAACGACACCGCGATAGGTAACGTCAGACTACCACCATTAGCCGTCACCCTCTCCTCAAGTGCGCTCGCTCGCTCAATCGTCGTCGCCAAAACTCGAAAACGTTAGCTGCAAAAGCTCAGAGCCCTAACCATCAAGGGCTCATAAACATCAACAAGCTGCTTCCTTTAGACGTCCATAATCTACGTTCAAAGGCTAGGGTAGAGGCCAAGAGGAGGCAGGGTTGCAGAACTTTCATGAAAGATGGGAAACTCTACATGCGCTGTAACGATGACAACGAGCACGCCACCGTCATCACCACCGACGCTGAGCTAAGCTCTTTTTTAGCCTGGATTCCGCCCGCTGTCAACATCAACCAACAACAAAAGCATTGCCGGTTCTCGCTTTCTACTAAGTCATATTTTTAACCTGTCTCTAAGCGAACCCTGCTACCCCTTTGCCTGGAAATTGTCGCTCGTGCGTGCACTCAACAAAGCCAGTTCACCAACAGCCCTGACTGACTTTCGTCCGATTTCACTTCTCTGCTTTCTCTTCAAGGCCCTGGAAGGGCTGGTGCACAGGCAAGTCTCAGAGAACCTTGAATCAAGGCTTTGCTAGACAATTTTTAAACAGGCTAGCCACACTAGCCACAGCACTCAGTATGGATTAATTAAGCTAACTGATGAAGCCAAGGTTGGGATAAACAAAAAGAAAGTAACACTTTTCCTTCACTTTGATTTTAGCGAGGCGTTTGACACTGTATGTCACGTCAGGCTCCTGAGAAAACTATCCACTTTTGGCTTCTCAAATCAGGTCATCCACTGGTTTGACTCCTATCTCACTGGGAAAAAGCAGGTCGTCAATGGTGACAATAGCGAACATTCGTCTCCTCGGCGTCTTAACATCAGCGTTTCGCAGGTTTTTTTTTTTGGTCCCTTGCTGTTCGCATTGTACATCAACGACGTTTCTGCCAAGATTGTGATGTTTCCCATCTTATCTATGCGGATGACTTGCAAATCTACAGCCAATGCCACCTCGACAAGCTCAATTCTTTCTCTAACAAGATGATTGCTAACGCCAAGAGGATAATGGGCTGGGCTGCATAAAACCGGCTAAAACTCAACGTTAGTAAAACTAAAGCAATTGTCCTGGGCTCCCCCTACTACATAAATGCACTACCTTTAGTAACTAATACTTTCATTAATATTGGGGGTGCTAAGGTCAATTTTGAATATTCTGTGCGTAATTTAGGATTGGTGCTTGATTTTAAACTCACGTGAAAGGAGTATTGCACGCAATTGTGTAAGCGTGCTCATTGACTAATGTACAGGTTTATTTTTTCAAAAAGAGTACCGATCTCAGGCTGCGCAAGCACTTAGTACGAGCGCTCCGCTTTTCAATTATCCATTACTGCTCTCTTGTATACTGTGACCTGACTCAGCCTGACTTAGGAGATTGACCTAAAACTACAAAGGCTCGTGAATACAGGAATTCGTTACATCTATGGTGTAAGGAGAGATAAGCAGATCTCCCCGTGCAGGCGGAAGTTGCAATGGCTAACCACCACCAGACGCATGAAGTATTTTACTACTTGTTTTCTTCGCAAAATGTTTAATTTAGCCGTACCATCATACGTACTGGCTTACTTCGACTTCCGCGTGACATTCTGGCCTGTAAGGGGAGTGGTGATACCTCTGGATATACCTGCCTCCACGACGGAGACGCTAAGGAACTAGTTTCATATCAGTGCCTTATAATTGTGAAACAACCTACCATCACACATCCGAAACACTACATCGATCGCCAGCTTTAATAAACTTGCTAAAAAAAAACACTTTTGAACTTAAAAGCATGTAAACATCTTGAACACACTCACACATTCTCACACACACTTACTCATTCTTGCTCAATCCATATTCACCTTCACACACTCTCACTCTACACTATTTCTAATAAAGATAATCTTAACTTTTTATGTAATTTCTACTCTATTCATTATTTGCTGTAAACAATGATATTGCACAACATAATGTACGCAAATAAATCTAAATCTAAATCTAATCTCTCTCTCTCTCTCTCTCTCTCTCTCTCTCTCTCTCTCTCTCTCTCTCTCTCTCTCTCTCGTTTTTTGCTGAAAGTTTAAGCAAGAGGAACATTTGAGGAAGGTTTCACTGCGCGTTTTTTAAACAATGGTTATACACTTGGGCATGGCATTGGGATGGCATTTGTGCGCAGAAAGGCTGCTTTTTATCAGGTTATTAGCTATGCGCAAAATCACCTGACACTCGGCATCGTTCCGCTCTGATTTGCGGAAAAATGGGAATTGTAGGTACAGCAGAACCCATCTTTTGTCCTAGTTTTCTTCCTTTTATTACTGGCGTTCTTGTAGATTGAACCTTACTGATGTTTTTTAGCCAACGAAGTTTTCACGAGTCCAGGTATGATGGGTAAGACGCGGACCCCTCCCCTCACCAGTTTTTTATTAAAATTTGGAATGGAATTTTCACCCTCGTGCTTAACCTCCTTGCGTTTGTCCTTGGGTTTCCTGGACAATACGTCCGCATTGGTGTTTAAACGCCCAGGTTTATATTTAAATGTGCAGTAATAACCCTCTAATCTAGTTCGCCACCAGTTAGGTCTACTTGCGCGATCTTTCAATGAGACTATCTATGTTAACGGTTCGTGGTTTTCCTAAATGGTAAAATGTCTACTGTACAGATAGTGTCTTAAATGCTTGACAGCGTGAACTACTGCAAGTTACTCTTTCTCAGTAGTAGAGTAATTTTTCTCAGCTTTATTTAGTGATCTCGACTTATATGCTATTCGATGCTCGTCACCTGGATAACCCTAACAAAGGACAGCTCCAATGGCTCTATCACTTGCGTCAGTTGTTAAGACAAAGGGTTCATTCAAGTTCACTAAGGCTAAGATAGGAACCTTGCATAAAACCTTCTTTAGTGTCTCATGTTTTTCTTCTTGCTTGGATGTTCGCTGCCACTTTTGGTTTTTCTGCAGCAGAACGTTCAACGGTCGTGATTTCACCGCGAAATTATGTATCAATCTTCTGCAATATCTAGCCAACCCGAGAAACTGACATATTTCCGTTTAATTAGTTGGTTTTGGGAAATTTTTAATTGCTTATATTTTAGATGGATCAGGTATTACACCATTGCAGTCAATAATATGTACTAATTATGTAATTTCTTTGTCAGAAATTAGCATTCATTAATTTGTAGCCGTAAACCCGCCTCGGACAGCCTATAAAATACTCTGATAACTTTTTTATTGTGTTCTTCTAATGTGTTTGCGTAGATTACTATGTCTTCCAGAAAAACGTACATCTCTGAACACAGGGTTACAGGAACCCTGCTTACTTGCAGTCCATCAAACGCTGAAATATCGGGGGCGCGTTGAACATTCCAAATGGCATGCAAACGTACTTGTAGTGTTCATGTTTGGTATTAAATGCCGTCTTCTAAATGTACTCTGGTTCAAGCTCATTTTGATGAAATCCCATAGCTATGTCCAAAACAGGAAAATACCTTGTACTGCCAATCTGCTCTAAGATTTCAAGAATGTTGGGCAGTGGATAAGCGTCTTTAATAGTCTTAGCATTTAGTTTTCTATAGTCGATTACCAATCGGTACTTTTTCTTTCCATCCGGTCCCGGTTTTTTGGAGACTAGTCTTGCAGGACTGCAAAATGGATTATGAGAACGTCGAATCATTCCGGCGTCCAATGATTCCTGGAGCTAGTCGGAGAGTTTCTTGTCCTGTCCTATACGAGGTCCTTGTTTATATCTTACATGGACAGGCTCATTATCGGTTATCCAGATTTTGTGTCTGACACAGGAGGTTCTTGGTGCTAGATCGCCCAGCAAATGGAACAAATGCATATATTTTTTTACGATTCGTTTAATTTTTTTTACCTTGCTGGTTGTGATGAGTTCTTTTCACTCTTTTTATAATAAATTTTACTCTATCTTCCGGGCCCTTCGGTGTTTTTCCCTCTTGTGGAAAATCCAAGAATTCACTGTCTTCACTAAAATCATACGGATCTAAGTGCTGGAGTAATCTCTATCTATACTGGCTCAGCTCTGTAATTGTGAGCCATAACCTCACAATAACCATTTTTGTTTGTGACTAAATTATCGCCTAAAATAACTCCAGCACCGTAGTTAGGCGCCTTGATTAAGCTGATCCTTTTACGTAATCAAGAATGATTGGGATTCTCACGGGTACTGCTGCATCAGCTGGTAGTTTAAAGATAATTTCCCCGCTCACTTTTGTCTCTCTAAAATTATCGATTTGACACTAATCTAACACCTCTGGTTGTGTGTCCTCTTCACTAAAGAGGAATTCATATTATTATTTGATGGCAGCACATGGAATAGATGATCCTTACCCATGATGGTTAACTTCACCGTGCCTAGCGTGATAACTTCTTGAGGCAAAATTCCTATTATGTTGATTACTCATTCCTTAATAAGTCTTATCTTCGGGCCTCTTCTCTGACTGATAGTAACCAATCGGTGGTATTTGTCCTGGTATAGTATAGGGCATATAGGGGTTTATATACGGAAAACCGTAAGGTGAATTTCCAGATGGATAATAGTAATAGAGTGATGCGTGCATACACTCATACGAATTGATCGTAGGTGGATAAGGATGTATGTACGAGCCTGCTCCTGAGTATTCATGCGCTAAACTTTGTGCTGGTGATGGTGACATGCTGCGTGACTGGTTCGACGTCCGCTTTAATATACTCACCGGACCTGTGGGTTCGGGTGGTCGCGCATAGCTAAGTTAAGACAGTTCATTTATCCTTTAATTTCCGAATACCGTTTTTGGGTAATAAGTATCGTTTGGGTCGTAAGTATGGCGAATCATCTCTATTAAAAGTCACTTCGTGGAAATTGACTTTCTTTACATTTTGTTCATTTGCATCTGCATAATTGTTGCTGCTTCAAGTTGTCTACTATTACCTGATAGCCTATAAGTTGGTAAATTTTCTCTTTGAATAGGTTTCTGATTAGGATGACATTACTCGTAGTGTACTATTCGGTACATGTAGTTGTTTTTAAACATTTTAATTCTATCCTCTTCATAGTTTAAGACAGTATTAAAAGCTACTTCTAAAGACTGCGTTGCAGAGTTCACAATTCTGGTTCTCCATCCGTCTGACAGTATGTTAACGAACTCTTTAGACGCTAATAACTCCAAGTGAGGTTTAGGATCTGTTTGAACCTGCTGTCTAGTCAATTGTTCTTTGACAACAGTACATGCTGAAGTTATGAGTGCATTAAGACGTCTACGATACTGCCGGACGTTCTCATCTTTCCTCATGTTTGCACCTTGAATTTCGTTCAAGTAGTATCCGAATCTAGGTGTAGCAAAGCAGTCCATCAGATGTTTCTTGAGCGCGTCCAATGTGTTGAAGGTGAGTCCATCCAGAGTTTCACAAATCTTAAAAATGTTGGTTCCTGATCCACCAGGACCCATTGTCCACGTCCTGAATGAAGACCCTTAACGACATATTATTTTCATCATAGTCCGGTATATGCATAACTGCTCTGGTTATAGATTGTGTCTGGTTCCATTTCAACACACTGCGTAACACATCTAAAAATTGTCTATCTCTTTCTGATTGTTAAACTTTGTAAAATTCTTCTAAGGCCTCTATCCTCACATTGACATCTGAAATGGCCATGATCTCTTCTCTCGTTCTATTTAAATCCATCATTTTGCTATGTGTGTGTATAAATGAGTCTAATGGACTGCAATCTGTATTAATCTGATATTCTAAAATCACACATTCATACGACTATATATAATAACATGGGACATTACACATCACAAACTATTTTAACACAGAATTTTACATTTTAAAAACCTATGATTAAGTTATTGTAACAGTTTTTAGAAAACTGTCACTGTTGCAATTCTCAGTTCGAGGGACAAGAGAAATTTCCTATTTGCTGGGTGAAAGTTTGTATCAGTGTTGTTGATAATTTAATAACCCTTACAAATTATATTTTTTGTATCTAGTATATTATTATGTGCCGAAAGATATAACTTTTCCTAACACGCGTAGGAATAAAACTTATTTTATACCTAAAATTGGGAGAGAAATATTCATTTCTCAACTGAGAGCAGGTTAAAAATTGATATAATTTCATATTAATATAAAAATCAATCGATAACTCAAGATATTTAATTATACGCACTACTTGGGATGCTGTTGACAACGGTTTTTTGCTGTTACTCGAATTTCAAGCATTTTCCAAAAATGTTAAATGAAAAAATTGTATAAATTTAAAAACACAATTTTGCTTTCTTCCTAAGAAGCCTTGTAATGGTAATTTTATGAGTTTGTGTGAAAACATGTAAGAAGTGTTTTTTGATTCACTTTTAATCGAAAAATAGTGTTTTAGGAAAATGTCCCTACGGGTGTATATACAGGGTGTCTGAAAAGTTCCGGAACGGCATGATAACATCCGAACTAACAAAGGTAAAAAAAAATAAAAACACATGGTTGTTAGGATTTTTTCCCAGCT
>JAZHPH010000597.1:0-14680 GCA_037356405.1 Nasonia oneida | reverse complement strand
CCCATCGGATAGCTGGGAAAAAATCCTAACAACCATGTGTTTTTATTTTTTTTTACCTTTGTTAGTTCGGATGTTATCATGCCGTTCCGGAACTTTTCAGACACCCTGTATGTATGTGTGTGTGTATTCGTATACATCTGTATCTTAGCTTCTACTCAGTGGATTTTAACTAGCCGGGTCTCATTTTCTTTGATTTTATTAGTACATAGTGGAAAAATAACCCATTTTCACATTTTGTAAATGCGTTTTTTTTATAGTGATTTATTAGTTTTGAAGTTCCAGTTTTGTTCCAGTTTTTTTGATTCTAAGGTGAAGCGGCGGTGTTTGCTACTGTTAGTGTTTGGAGCGTGCTAAATCCGTCCAACGCCTTGGGAGCGTGCTAAATCCGTCCCTTGGCATAGCATACACCGGAGAGCCCTTTGAACACAGATCAGTGCAACAGAGAGAAGTACAAGCTAAGGTCCGTCGAGTGGAATCTCCAGCGTTAGCAAGAGCAGTTGACCATCCCTATTTTAAATTGCGGCCACGTGAACGCGTGTAGATAATACAGTCAGCATCTGCCACAAAGGGTGATTAGAACCATCTAGAGTGTGCAGGATATTAATAATAGTAAGTTGTTAAGATAAATCATAGGTACTTTACAATTAATAAATAAATAAGACTAAACTTATTAAATACAACTGTAAAACGACAACATCCTAAGCTAAATATAGCGAATCTCCGTCAACTCTGTAAACTGAACGTCTGTCAAGTACTCTGGGCCAATAAAAACATAACAATCAATATAAATAAAACTCTTGTGTACTAAATTGATAATAATAAATAAACCTCAATCAGAACAAATAAATTCGAATCAGCTTCGCAGTCACGATGTTCAGGTAGGAGTACTTTACTTGTGGACTAACCATCAGCGTCCACACACAAGACGAGTTAAGCGGACATAACGCGGATTTCGCAGGACACTGAAGTGTCAGACGCGACTTGTCTGCTACGACCGTAAGTACAGCGGACACTCACACGTCCGCCAAACGCAGTCTAGGACAGAATACCGTCCGAACGCAAAATACGCGTCCGCGCAGACTAGCAGCGCGGGACATCCTCAATTCCACAGTCCGCGCGTAACTTTAGTAACAGAACAAGCTCTCGAGCCGAAGGCTAGTTCTCGCGAATAAATAATTATTTGTAAGACTCGCGCAGCCCGTCCTACTATCTAGTACGGTCTTTATATTTTTAGTCACGACTGTGACACGGAAGTGCCTTATAGTTTTGTTAGCGAAAAATGTGTGAGATACAAACGGCTCGAGATACATTAGTATTAAAATATTATATTTGCAACTATTTGATGGGGTAAGTAGATTTGAGGTATGGGGGTTTTGTAATTAAGTTTTAGAGTTGCGATTTGTTGTTCAAATGGTACCATCACCGATAATTCGAACATAACTGCTTCGAGCTAGTACTCTCAATTAGAAAAACAAAAAGTCCGATCGAAATTTTCTTTTGGTAGAATGATTCATTAAACTTAACACTATTTTGGGGTTAGCTCCGATCGCGTAAACACCCGTTCGTATTTCCAAATTTTTAGAAAAACAAAAAGTCTGATCAAAATTTTCTTTGATAGGACGATTCTTTAGTCTTAACATTACAGCGCTACAGACTCAGTTTTTCATTATAAGATTAATTAAAAAAATTATGTGTGATAGAAAAATAGTGTTTTTAGCTACGACATCCCCTTAATGCTGTCCACAGCCCAAGTCAATTCTGCTTTTTGAGTATACCGTATGTCGCAGATAAAGCAGACACCTATCTTTTTTGGCGATTTTGGGGAAAATTTTTTGGGAATAATATAGATCAAATCATGCCCCACAAAGTTGCCGTACTCTTTTTTCTTCAAGTCGTAAGGTTTTTCTCCAGCACTAGTTTAATACAATGATGCATAAAAAAGGTGTAGTAGAATGTTCTAGCCTTTTCCATCCAATAGGTCGTGGCAAATGAAGCTTAAAACTGCGATTACACGATTAATTTTATGTTTATTTAACTCTAAATCAGTTTTGAAAATTTCCGACGCCACGGCCATTATCATCGTCTCCGGCGATGCATCATCATCATCAGGACAGGCAGATCCTTTTGCGAGGGCCGAGTTACTGTTTTCATCGCGCCCTCGCGAAGCCTGTCGCTCGGCGTCGAGGGCGCCGTTGCGTCACGCAAAGCCTCCATTGCGCGTCGCTCGCCCAACTCGCTGTTTGGCGCTTATACAATAAAGAGACTATACTATAGGCAACAAAAGAGAAAGAAACGAAACTATCGCCGCGAGGTACCTTTCGCACGCTGGAGAGCTCTCCTACCTTATTCGCCGAAGGAGACGTGTACGGCGCGACGTAAAGCCCTGGCCGCACGTGGGTGGGATGCACCTTCCATGGTCGCAGGACGCCTCGACGTTTTGAGGGAACCAATCCTGGACCACGGGCAGACCTTTTCAGCCCTGCCGCGTAGGTAGCGATCGCCGGGTGGAGATCGGCACGGCTACACGTGGCCGAAGTCCCAACACTCAAAAAACACACACAAACAGCACACAAAAAAAAGAGAGTCGATCGTCCTGAAAAGGACGTTAATGACGATTCTATTCGCAGGCAATTTACAAAGAGGCTTTCGCAAAACGCAAGTAATAAGAGCCGCAATGTCGACTGAGCACTTGAGAGGAGCTGTCAGAACTGAACAGCACGTGCTCCCGCGCGCCAGAGCCCGCGCAAACGGGAGAGGCCCTCAGCGACGCGCGCATGCGCTCGACCACTCTTGCAGCGCTCGCCGCGCTACGGCGCGAAATTCAAAATTCTCCGTCCCGCTCTTACATAACCCGAGCATCAGCCATAGGCTTCTGTAGACGTATTTGTGGGTCTGCGTCCATCCAGCCAATCAGGACCTGGCAACTCTGGTCACCATTATCATCATATTTCGCAGCTTTGCCTCATTCAGGCTCAGCAACCCTCAAAATCAGCAGCTCAGGTTACACAACAGCTTTATCGTAGACCAACAAATACTCAAAATTTCAAAACATGATTTTTAGAAGAAAGCTAAATAAAATATCTTCAGTCGCTGATCATGAGGTTCAGAAAGCGTGCTCTGTAGTTTTTGCTTTAGGTACGAGGAGGGAATGTGTAAGTGTCACGGATTCCTGACGACGGGGTAAGGATAAAAATTTGAAAAAATTAAACTTTAAAATGAGAAAATTACGCATTTATTCATAGTGAAAGGTATAATTTTCAAACTAAT
The DNA here is from genome assembly GCA_037356405.1 of Nasonia oneida. Lineage (NCBI taxonomy): Eukaryota > Metazoa > Arthropoda > Insecta > Hymenoptera > Pteromalidae > Nasonia > Nasonia oneida. The sequence goes on along the minus strand of JAZHPH010000597.1, from coordinate 11,413 downwards.
AATATTAGAAAATTGAAATAAGTTAAAAATATAAATTCTTAAATCGAGATTTGATAATAAAATACTTTAAACTCGTGATATTTTTTATTTCATAATATTTTAATTTGATATTTACTTGTTAAAAATTATACGATTTCAAAATATTGTTTTAAAATTTTTGCTTTTAGTAAGTTAACACGTTTTAATTTTTATTTTTCAAAATTTTTACCCTGGCCCCTGATGACGAGGTATAGGTAATGGTTAAGTGCACCAGGGTTTTTGAAGAATAGATAAGCACATCGGCCATTAACAGTGTCTGAGTATCCATAGGGTCACTAATGATCTCCGCACTCCTTACTGCTCAAACATGCATATCAGCGATGGGTAGTCTCTAGGTATTGAGGGTTGCCAAAGACAATGGTCTATGGAATACGCTTCGTAAATTTTGGTGGAGAGATGTTTGGTGTATATTGGTCATTGATGACATTAAGGTGTATAAGGTTGCGGGGGTAAACGTAAACGTAAGTCAGGCAAGGTAACTGAGGGAAAGAATCTACGGTAAGTAAGTAAGGGGAAAAATTCTGAAAGTGACAGTGGTGGAACTTTTTTCATAATAAAAAGAGATAATAAATTAATTTAATTTAAATAAGTGTCTTTAAGACTTGCTTACCTGCATATGAAAATAATGGATGATCATTTGTATGATTAGTAAACTTTGTCCACATGCAAAGAGTAAATTCCTTGAGATCCGGAAGACTGATTTTGTAGTGGATATACTATTAAATATAAAAAATACATTTTTTTCGTGCAGGCAAAACATATTGATTTCTATTTATATTATATTCAAAACGAGAACTCATCGTTAAGAAAAAGGTTTTTGCAGATGTTTTTGCGCATTCTTTATAGCAACAAAATATAAAAGAAACAACTGTTTGCTTTTATTTCTTTAACGAAGAGCTATCCTTTAATATATATATATATATATATATATATATACACTAAACTAAAAATATTCCTTTCACAAGATTTCAACCATAAATATGCCCTTTAACAATATTTCAATTCAATATTTTTGTTTTATAAATTTTTTTATTTTAAAACGTCATAGCGTGCGTATGCTGAGAATTTCGCATATGCACGCTGCGGTTACTTAATTTCGTTCGAATGCCATTTATTAACACGTTAATATTTGTATTTGAAACTTGGCACAGTGATAGATATTTATAAAAGTAAGGGCAAGTAATTCTTGGTTTTCATAATCAATTGCATTTGTTTAGTTTCAAGCCCTTTTCTGCCGTGCACTTAGTTAGTCGACTCAATCAGAAAAAGTTAGGTTTTGGACCCCCTTAAGATAAATATAAATATCAAGGAATAGTTCCATTTACTTGGGGGCTTGAATAATGCCCGATTCAAACAGTGAATTGTACACGGCTACAGCGGTACTTGAAACAAAAAAAAGATATCGTCAATATAATCACGATTAATATAATCACGATTCTAGCACACCTAGAAATACATTGCAACGAAGCATTAGCGGAACTGAAGATTTTACTATTCCTTTACATTAGAAGAAAACCAAATCTTAGAAAAATGCATTGATTTACATTTAGGTACCAATTAATTAAATATGTTAAAATTACAACAACATATCGCTTTTTAGTTATGTAATATTTTTAATTTTTAGAACTACTTGATGGTTTAGTTTCCGAGATATATCCTATTAAAAGCACCATAAGGTTTGGAAAGCTGTGCAAAGAACTAAACCGAAATTAATAAAAGATTTTTTCCAAAAATTTTAAGCTAATATAAACCATGCTGTTTATTTTAGATCATTCCACAATTTAATTTTAAAGATATGAATCCAAAAAATACACACACACGTAAACACACACACGCACGCACGCACGCATGCACGTACACTCACACTCCGAGCACGGATGCTGATACCCCGTATGTGGCGTATCCCCTAGGTAACGGATGAGGAAATGCTCATCGTCGCGTCGAGGTTTCCGCGCGACAGGGATACGAGAGCTATGTGCATAACGCAAAGAAATGCGGACTTAGATCGCCTTGGCAGCAGAATCGATGAATTAATGAACTATGTCAGGGATAGACACAATGTGCACAAACAAATTAATGATTTCGCCCGAATCATAAGAGAGAGCTATAAGAATCTCTGCATGGCAAATAATAACTTACAGCAATGCCAACGCCCGGGAACTCAAGGGAGAGAAACCCAGATAACCCCAAGTCTTAGATCTTGGAAGGCAAGTACAACAAAGGAAGCCATAACTACTCCGCAGAATAGAAATAAAGGAAATAAAAAAGAGAATAATTAACCTAAAAAGGCAGCGTGGCAGGAAGTCGTCACAAGACAGTCAAAGAAAAAGAAGAAAAAGGCAAGCAAAGAGGATAAAAGTGTCCCTGGCGTTACAAACCAGAATAAGATGAGCAAGGATGGACTGAAGCAAGCAAGACTTCCCAGACCGGATGATTTAATCATCAAGGCTGCAGAAGGAAATAGCTATGCAGACATTTTGTCAAAAATGAAAGCAGCTTCGTCACTTAATCCGCTGAAGAATAGCGTAAATAAAATACGCAAAACAGTTACAGGAGATCTTTTGATAGAGCTAAAACGCACAAGAGAAGTCAAAAGCTCGGACTTCCAAGAAGCAGTTAAAGCAGTATTAGTTGAAAGCGCCACAATAAAAGCACTCCAGCAAGAAGAAATCATAAAAGTAAGAGATCTGGACGTTCAGACAATGAAAGCTATGGAACGCACTACCTCGAGCGCGTCATTGTCGACCGCATGTACCTGGACAGTAAACATAACCGATTTGAACATTTTTGCACTAAGAAGTACAGTGCACACTGACTCCGTTATTGCTCACCCTAGACCGCATTCATGGCCGATATTGACACATAGATACGAAAATCTACAGCGCACAATGTATATTGACAGCCTTGTCATCGAAGACCATTGGCACCTAGAAATCGAGCGTGACCAGCTACCGCGAAACGATATTAGCATGTATGCACAAAAAGTCACGAAATTCACTTCCTGGGCCCCGTCATCAGTGACCCCGAATACTCAAAAAATTTGTGCAGTGACAGTGCGGCTGCTGTTCAAAAACATAACCTTAAAGTCAAGCAGACAATGTAAACACATTTACTCTGCACAACTTATACATATCTGTGGAAACCCGATACCCAACTGTATTACTTATAGAAATCTGTGGGAAAGCGATACTTAACTGTATTACACATAATAGCTCGTGCGGCCAACTTCACGGTCCTACCACTTTTAGGCTAGAAAGCCGACTTCACGGTCCTACTACACTGGAGAAAAAAGTAAAGATACTGTTTTGAGCATTCGTGATATATAAACTTGTTTATTATTAAACGAAACGGCTTTTTAACAAATATTTTCATTGGAAACCATAGTTTAGCACAGAAAACATACTGATAAGCTGAAGAAACTCACGAACAGAAACCATAAGCATTTTTTTCTGTATCATGAAAAATCCAAACACCAATATAGAAGTAAATAGTGTCACGGGCGCTGCGGTTTCGTCTGCTTCTCAAACTCGCCTGCATGGTGCTACCGCACCACTTGATGTTTAAATATGTTTAACTAATAAGATACATGCACTATTCAACGAGGTATTTCAAGCATAAACGGAATGCTTCACAAACATCGCGCAGTGCTTCTCGGAAGCAAGATCATGGTGAAAAACAAGGTCAGTATGCTTGTTATGGATGCGGAGAACATCACAAACGCAGTGAGTGTCCATTTCGTACTTCTGAGTATCATAAGTACAAAAAACATGGGCACATAGCGAATGTTTGCAGAGCTTCAGCTTTACTTTCTACTTCACAAATTCAAAGTTCTAAAGAGCCTGCACAACAAATAGATACATAGAAATGTTTCAACGCAGTCGAAGAAATCCACGTTATTGATTCTTGTGGTAAGAAAATACTCCAAGTGCTCATTGAAGTCAATACATTAAATATGGAATTAGATTCTGGTGCACCATATGGTTTCATTGGTAGCGTTACACTTCGTAACCAGAAATCTAATTTTTAATTGCAGCCAACTTCAAAGAAATTCATGAGTTACTCACAACATCGCCTTAACTGCATCGGTTCTTGCTCTGTTAATGTCTCATTTGGTTCTACATCTCGTCAACTTCCGGTCTACGTCATTCAAGTCTCTTACGATTCCTTATTTGGTCCTTAATGGATCGCACAATTCAGTCACGAAATTGATTAGACCGAACTCTTTTCTCCAATCAATGTTAATGCGCTTTCTACTCTTCCACCTTCATTAACTCGTGATCAACAAGCACAGCTGGATCAAATTTTGACAAGGTACACTGAAGTTTTCAGTGAAACTGCTGGAAAACTTACTGGACCTCCAGTTAAGGTACATTTTAAACCTGGAATTTCTCCTGTTTTTGCTCGTGCTCACGGTATAGCATATGCGTTACGCGACAAATATTCTAAAGCAGTTGACGTTAAACTTGCGTCTGGATTTTACAAAAAAGTTTATTTTTCCGAGTGGGCTTCGCCTACACACGTCGTTATTAACCTACGTTGAATCTACGTATAATAATAGATGAATGTCCTATTCCAAAACCAAGTGACATTTTCAACAAAGTAAAAGGAGCCAAAATTTACGCACATCTTGATATTACAGATGCTTATACTCATCTTCCTGCGGACGACGAGTACAGCTGTGCTTTAACCCTCAATACTCCTACACGTAGGTTAGTTCGTCCTACACGAGCTGTTTACGGCACAGATAACGTTCCTGCAGTTTGGCAAAGTCGATTGAAATAAATCTTACAAGGTCTAGAAAACGTTGAAAATTTTTTCGACGACATCATTGTATGGGCTGAAAGTTACGAAGAATTGTTGATTATCCTGGAAACGTATTTGATCCGTCTTCGTGAAAATGGCGTTCGTCTCAATCGACGTAAAGGTGTTTTCGCTACAAATTCTGTAGAATTTTTGGGTCATAAACTAGATACACAAGGCATTCATAAATTTTATTCCCACATCAAGGCAATTCGTGGTGCCCCTAAACCTTCTACACCTCAAGAATTAGAATTGTTTATTGGTAAAGCTACGTACTACAATTCATTCATTCCTGACTTAGCTACAAAAGCTCGACCACTTCAAGACATGCTTCTTACATCATCTTTTCAATGGTCGCCTACTGCTGATGAAGCATACGAAGAGCTTAAAAATATATTCTCAATTCTTCTCAAGTTTTGATGCCATACGACCCACCCTTACCTCTCATACTTGCCACTGATGCAAGCAAAGTAGGACTCGAAGCTGTATTATCACATAAACTTAGCAACGGAATCGAAAGGCCAATTGCTTATGCAAGCCGTACATTAACTGCTACTGAACAACGCTATCCTCAAATCGACAAGGAAGCTTTAGTTATTGTATGGGCTTGTCAAAAATTTTTCAATTATCTATACGCTCGTCATTTTACGCTGTTTACAGATCACAAGCCAGTGACACAGATTTTTCATCCTGAAAAATCACTTCCTATTCTTTGTATCAGTCGAATAGCTAATTATGCTGATAATTCACCTCATTTCATCTACGATATTAAGTTCAAGCCAACTAAAGCTAATGCAAATGCAGATTATTGTTAACGTGCTCCACTTCCTTTAACGGTTGACGCTATTGAAGAAATTTCAGAACTTGATTCTTATAACACATTTATTATCAACTAGATCAATCAGTTTTCGGTACGAGCAGAGAAGATTACGAAGGAAACTCGTAAATATTGTAACCTAGGTAAAATTATTCAACTACTCGAAGCTTATCAAGATCTATCTCGTCATGAATACAAAGCGTCTGAGTTTGCTTATGGTCTATCTTCAAATTGCTTGATTTTTGAACATCAAGTTGTGATTCCATCGTCTCTTTGTCAAGCAATTTCAAACGACATTCATTCGGCGCATTTGGGCATTGTCAAAATGAAAGGTTTGGCACGATCATTTTTACTGGCCAGGAATTGATGCAGATATTGAACTTATTACTAAATCTTGTGCTGAGTGTGCCAAGCATGCTCATGCTCCTCCTAAATTCAACACACATCATTGGAAATATACTAAAGGCCCATGGAAACGTATCCATATAGGCTACGCTGGACCAGTAGCTGGCAAGATGCTTCTAGTTATCACTGATGCTTATATTAAATGGCTTGAAGTCAAGGTCACAAGTTCCAGTACTAGCAATGCTACAATCGATATTCTTGATCAGTTATTCGCTACTTATGGTGTACCTAGCATTGTTGTTTCGGATAATGGCCGTCAATTTGTTTCAGATGAGTTTGAAACATTTCTCAAGATAAGTGGAGTGAAATATCACAAACTTACTGCTCCTTATCACCCTTCGACAAATGGTCAAGCAGCAAAATGCGTAGGTACAACAAAAAAAGTCTTACTTAAAATGGATACGATACAAGGTTCTTTGCAACGGAACTTGAATGAGTTCTTGAGACAATATAGAAAAGCTCCTCATTCAACTACTGGACAACCACCTGCTTTATTATTTTTAAAACGAAACATTCGCACACGATTAGATCTTGTTCGACCCGAACCTATCAACGAGAAGATTTCTGAGAAACATCAAGCTGATTTTATCAATACAAACCGAGAATTTAAACCACTTGAACATGTTTATTTTCTTTCCGGTAATCCAAAATTAGATAAATGGATTCCAGGACAAATTAAGTCTCGTCTAGATCTACATTATGAAATCAGTTACATGGAAAAAAGTATAAACGACACATCGATCAAATTCGTACTTTCACAAAGAAATCAGAAGAAGGGGAAGAAACAAGAAAGAAACCAGAAAGAGTAACATTTTTTGAAGATAAAATCGGTGCTAATTTGACAACGCTTTCCACTACAAGTACACGACGTCGTACTCGATTTAAAAAAAATTACGTAACTCCAAGATCTATGAGTGCACAACAAGAAGTGAATACTGAAGTAATTACACTATCATATAAAGCTCCTTCGACTTCTCAGACTGTATCGTTTACAGAATCACCGACTATACAAGCTACGTCAACTCAAGAATTTTTAATTTCAAAATCTTTACCAACTTCAAGTGTTGAGATGTATACGACTACAATGGAAGCTCAATCCTCAACTTCTCAGGCATCTTTTCCACTTATTGTTAATGATTAATTCCAAAATCCATCTACCTCTGCCACTTCTCAAGAAGAATTTCCGTTTCAAACTCAAGACCAACGTACTGAACGTTTACCTCAAGAATAGTCATTTTTCATTCCAAACACACCGCCGATTCGACGATCATCTCGGATACGTAAATCACGAACTATTTACTCTCCACCATGATAATTAAAGAAATCTTTATAAAGGAGGGAGAAAATGTAGTATATTTTAATTAACGTTCTTTTTAAGTTCTATTGTTTTTCATGCAACTTCATATTATTGATTGTAAATAATAACTGTCATTCTAAATAAACCTATCTTTGAGTAAACATCTTTTCACTCTCTTTAAGTTTACTCTATACATACACAATATATTAATTAATTTTTTGTCTACCAATACAAAAAAATTCATTATCTGATCATTAATGCTACAATTAACAGTATAGGAAATGAATATTTTTTTATCAATGGTTTTGGTGGAAGTGGTAAAAGTTATTTACATAACGTGATAAATAATTATTTAATTTCAATGAATGTTCCGTTCATTATAATGGCCTGTACTAGTATTGCTGCAAATTTATTAATTAATGGAAAAACTGTCCATAGAATTTTCCAATTATCAATGAACAAACAACGTGTAATATTTGTCCCAATTCAAAATATGGTTAACATTTTTTTTTCTTTAAATATGGTGAACATATTAAAAATGTAAAAATTATAATTTGGGATAAAATATCAGTGGTTTCAAAACATGCTTTTGAAGCAATTGATAAATGTTTTCGTGATATATGTAAAACTGACCTTCCTTTTGCAGGGAAAGTTATTTTAACATCTGGTGACTTTAGACAAACCCTACCTATAGTACGGCATAGAAACAGAACAAAAATCCTTGAAACCTGTGTAAAAAGTTTTTAATGGTCAAAATTGTTTAGACTTTTTTCAAGTGAGAATAACGATTACAAAATCCAGATAATAAGTTTAAAAATTTGTTACTTGCCATAGGTGAAAACAAAAATGACTAAATATGAATTACAAAATAATATAAGAAAAATACCCAAATAATTTATTTGTGACAGTGATTTAATGATAAAAATTTTTGGACATAAAATTGATCCTAATGATTCGACATTAAAAAACCGCCGCCAATTCATTGGCACGTAGCTTCCTCCAACTAAATTTATAGGTCCAATAAATAAAATATTGTTTTAATATACAGTATATCTGCCTACTAATGTATGGGGTGGTTTTTGATACATAATTTAATATATAAGTTTTGAATGGTTCATTGTCCAAAATATTGCAGACCTCTCTATTTTTTAATTATAGAAAACAAACATTTGAGTTTCGTCAAAACTTCTAGAAAATACTTTTTGGTGTGTTAGAAGTTCAAATCAAGTGTTTTTAGAAAATGTCCATATGGATGTGTGTGTGCGCGTGTGTATGTATACCGTAATATTTCTGGTACTACGTCAATATCAATAAGATTTGACATGCATTTCTATTTTTGTATTCTGGTTTCGGGAAAACAGTTATTTTTTATTTTCTCAACTATTTTTTTATGGCCATTTTTGGATTTTTGAATAACAACTTTTTTGCGTTTTTATCAAGTATCCTATTGTTACAAACAATTCAGCTAAAATGCATTTAACGCATTTTTAATTGTATTCGAAAAAGATAAAAAATCAATGTTTTCTCAGACAGCGAGCGCGGAGCGCGAGCGCCGGGGGCCTGACGAGCGCGAAGTGCAAGTGTCGGATGGCATAAGGCGAGCGCGAAGCGTGAGCGTCAGCGATCGTGCCTTATACGCAAAACGCGAGGCGTGTTGCGTGCCTTGCATCGCAAAGCGATGCAAGGCGGCAAGCCACCGCGGCCGTAAGGCCGCGCGTGGCGTGCTAGTTTAATCTATAGTTACAATTATTACATTTGCTACAGCATTTGTTAAGTCACAAGTAACCTTGTTAAATATAAAAATTGTTGTAATAAATATGTATAAAATCCTACGTGATTGTCATCCCTAATAATTTTGCGGAATACATCAAATTCGACTAACCTTTTACTTTATTAAAAGTTAATTTTTTTTAGATATTTTATTTGTTTTTAGTACATTTTATTGAATATTTACCACCAAGACTTCGTCAAAGGCCACCCTGTACACCTAGACACCGTACTTGAATGATTTTTATACCAAGACACCGAAAACTACCTGAACCTTGTCATCAGTTACCCTGGCTACCTAGTTAACTGCTCCGGAACGCAGAGTATGCACCGGCAACCTCTTAATTCTAAATATTGTAATATATTATTTATATTTTCTTGGAGAAGCAATTCCCATCTGTATATAGCTGCGCGGCCAACTTCACGGTCCTAACACTTTATGCGGCTAACTTAACGGTCCTAACACATTTCGGACTGAAAAAAACGTGATTTTAGCATTTGTGGATTATACACTTACATATTATAAAAATAAGCAGCCTTTTCACTAATATTTTTGTTGGAAATTATAGTTTAGCTCGAAAAACATTCTAATAAGCCAAAAAAACTCACTAACAGTAATGATAAGTATTTTTTTTGTATAATGAAAAATCCGCACACCAATATAGAAGTAAATAGTGTCATGGGTGCCAAAGCTTCGTCGCTACCGCGCCACTTAATATTTCGTGCTTATCTTCTAGTGCGGATGCCTCCCGAGAAGTGTGATGCGAGACTAGTTTTTCATATGCAGAAGTAACAAGCTTTTTAACACTACTGCAAAAAGAAGTGCCTAAGATAACTGTAAAAAAAGTGGGTAACAAAGCTGTCGACGTCAAAAAGAAAGTAATAGAGTGTCGAGTTACCAAAAAGAAGACCAGTACAAAAAATGTCTATGTAAACAGAAAAAAAAACAAATTATTAACTGTTTGAACCGTGGAAGAGCTACGCTAACAAAATCAGTACTGAAAAATAACCTTGAAGGTATATGTGAGGTTAAGAAAGATACGTTGAAAAATCTAAAAATGAAAATGAAGGACACAGATGAAAATATAAACATGAGGAATTTTAGAAGTTCCACAAACAAGGGTCAAGTACTATATACATAAAAAAGTCTAGGTGTAAAAATCATACAGAGACGGCGTCTAGGTGTAAAGGGTGGCCGATGACGAGGTCTTGGTGGTGCGCTCCGTGGTTTTTTGTGTCAAGGTGTAAAAATCATACAGAGATGGCGTCTAGGTGTACAGGGTGGCCGATGACGAGGTCTAGATGGAGCGCTCCGTGGTTTTTGGTATCTGGGTATAAAAATCGTTCCAGGGCGGTGTCCAGGTGTACAGAGGGCCGATGACGAGGTCTAGGTGGTGCGCTCCGAGGTTTTTTGTGTCTTGGTGTACAAATCATACAGAGACGGCGCACAGTGTGCCCAAACAGGAATTGCGAGGTCAAAATAAAATTTCTCGGACTAGAAGCAAGCGATCGGGATGATTTTTTTTAAATTGTAGCTTATACAATACCGATTTAGGGAAAACTATACAATTTTTGTCAGAAATCGTTACTGACCCAGGAAAATTGCTGATATCAGCAATTTTTCGATAAATTCAACATTTTACGCTTCTACTGCGGTAAAAGTGCTTGTATCTATCATATAGGACCAAATTCGTCTATATATGCTGTTATTTTAAGTTCTTTTTTCTTAATGTGACACTGGCAATTTGTTATAATCATTTTGATATTATAATATTTTCACATACTTTTGACAATGATTTTTTTGACAAATTTGGTCATATACTGTATATACAAGCACTTTTACCGCAGTAGAAGCGTAAAATGTTGAATTTATCGAAAAATTGCTGATTCCTGCACCTGTATATATACATATATATGATAGGTATACTTATATATTAGTCTTATATATTTTTTTTTGATAAATTTGGTCATATACTGTATATACAAGCACTTTTACCGCAATAGAAGTGTAAAATGTGGAATTTATCGAAAAATTGCTGATGTCAGCAATTTTCCTGGGTCAGCAACGATTGCTGACAAAAATCGTTTTCCCTAAATCAGTATTGTATAAGCTCCAATTAAAAAAAATCATCCCGATCGCTTGCTCCTAGTCCGAGAAATTTTAGTTTGACCTCGCAATTCCTGTATGGGCACACGGTGCGGCGTCGAGGTGTACAGGGTGGCCAATGACGATGTCTAGGTGGTGCGCTCCGTGGTTTTTTGTGTCTAGGTGTAAAAATCATACAGAG